>BGPR01005884.1:0-27029 GCA_013235015.1 Araneus ventricosus | reverse complement strand
TATATCCCTCTGAAGTTCGTCTTCTTTGTTAAAACTGATTCAGCGAAAGCAGCGACTGGAAGAACCTTTATCTGTTTTAAAAGATGTGTCTTTCTCCAACAGAAAATGTTCCGAAGCGAGCAGTTCGCTCTTCCCCCTCTGAACCAGGAAGAATCAACTTGCCACCCCGTGGAGGAAACCGCAAGAATCGATTCTATTCTGGCTTGGAACCTTATTCAGAACTACAGAGCCAGAATTCGGTGGATTTCTCTCAGCCCGGTTTTTTTACCTTTCGGGAAGAACCCATCTGTGGCGTGACTGAATTACGTCATGTCCTTCAAGATACACTCATTCTGCATATTGACCGTGTCCATAACACCAGATGACAAAAATAAACGCCGTTAGAAGACAGAAATCAAATGCCAGACCGTTGGGCCAAAAAAAAGAAAGCTTATATTACTTATTTTTTTCATGTTTGTGAGTTTCAAAATAACAGAACATCATTGAAGTTGCATGAAGTTGATTATTCTTTAGATGTCCCATTGACTTCAATTTATTTATGCTGTTTTATTAATAGTTGCATTTTTAGCTATTAAGGTTGTACTTCATATTATTAGTTGTCTTTTCATATTCTTGCTTCAATTTATTTTTCAGTCTACACGTCAGTATTTGAAGTTGAATGTAAAATAATTTCCCCTATTTTTAAGGATCACAACAATGCCATTTATTTATATATAATATATATCTTTATAATCTCTGTTGGCACTATAACACTTTTCATATTGTTTTCTTGATTTAGTATTCGGTAAAGTGAAAATTTAGAGCCGATCAAATATATAACAGCGCTAACTGGTTTAATCACGTTTTTGTATGCATAAAACATTTTATTATAAGATAGTCACATAATAATCTATATTCCAAAATACCATAATAATTAGCACATGAAGGATTATAAATAACCTTCTTAACCCTGAATAATGTTTTAAATAAAATAATATGCTAAAGCCTTTTGTGCAAACTCGTTACATATGCTTTTTGAAGATGAAGTTAATAATTCTCAAACTAAGGTTACATTTTGAAAATAATCACTAAATATTGGAAGAAATAGCTTATTCATATGAGCTTATTTAGTAAGAATGATATGTATCTTCTATTATTAATAAACGGAAATTTAATTCACCTGAAATTTGAAACTTTGATACTATTGTCCAGGTACTAGATCATCCAGTCTGGAATTTTTAAATTAGAATTTAGGGGGTCAAATATTACGTAAGCACCCAAGGGAGGGAGGGATATGCGATTTGCTTATTTTTGCTGACAAGGGGAAGAGTATGAGTGATGTTACGTAAAAGACATTAAAATCACTTCATTTCATAAAATCTCTTGTAACTTGCACAAATAATTTAATTTAAAAATTAATTTGAAAAAAAATATTGGCAAAAGAAAGGTGGATTTGTAGCTAAACTTGAAATTGTAAGAATTAAACACATTTTTTTTCATTTTAAGCCGAGTTAGGTTTTTACTTTCTCATATACGAGTATACAAAGAGAAAATTTGAATCGTCAAAAAATTCGAACTCAGATTTACGTGAATCTCCATGTTTTAGACTCCTGAGTCCAACAGAATTTGGAATTATCTCTGTCTGTAGTGTCTGTAGACACGTAACTTCGAAAAACATATGGGCTGAGGATGAAATTTAGTAGTGTCGGTCTTCGTAATTATTTGTAGGTTTCTATCAAATTGTGGACAAAATCCGTCCACGGACAAATCTGATCGGCATCATGTAATACCTATGCTCAAAAAACTGAATAACTAGATGAATAAAATTTGGTACACAGTTTTATCATCATGAATGAACGTAGAGAAATTTGGCCAATCCGTCAAAGGGTTGGCTGTCTGTCGGTCATCTATAATCGCATACTTTAACAATACATCTCCTAAACCCTTTGGCTTAGATAAATAAAAATTTGTATGACGTTTGCTAATATTATTATAGGTCTGTCCCAAATTTCGTTTGAATCGGTAACGAAAAGGCGTTCAAATTCGTAATTAATTTTTCTAATCCGATTCTCCGCCGCGTATGTAGCCTATCTCTGTGACGGAAAGATTACATCCTTTTGCCCTGTTTTACTTTGCGTACTGGGACAACCTCTGCGCATGCTGACAAGCTAACAGAGCGAGTCTTCTTCTGTTTTCTCCTCCTTGACGAGCTTGCGGAACAGAGCTTGTGCATTGGCTACGTTTGATAGAAATAATACCTTGTAAAGTTTTAATACAAGCGCATCTCTTTCAATATGATTCCCCTAAATATTTTACTATCACTATAATCTGCAATGAACCTTCCGATAGTCATTGAATTCCTGGGTTACAGTAGGTTCAATTTTTATCCCAGAAGCAGGGGAGAGGAAATAAAATGTTTGAAAATATACGAAAGAATTGTGGGAGGTCACTCCTCGCTGTTTATTTGAATTAAGTCTAAGATTTTTAAAATTAGATTATAACTCTATACGTTTGTGAAAGAAGAGAGCAGGGGGTCGAGTTTTGCTTACACGTAATTATAAGAGGGGTTTGCGATTTGCTTATTTTTTTACACATACAAAGAGGGAGGGTCAAAATACCACTATGCTTACATGTAATTTGAACGGCCCCTTTAATTCTTTTGTTATAATTTTTTTATCGAAATAATGGCATATTGAGGTTTCAGGGGCATTAGAGTTTTTTACTGGATTACAGCGAAAATTAGGGCAGTAAGGTTAAAGACCACATACAAATTCATTTATCTAAGTCGTTGCGTTTGGGAATTATAGGTGTTCACAAGCATGCATTACAGAAACAACACCGACAGTCAAAGTTTCAGGGAGTTTCGTCAAAATTTAATACAGGCCTACATTCCTAATTTTGAAACTGTAGTGCCAAGTATTATCCATATCTAACTAGTTAGAGTTTTTTAGTTATCGTGTTATGAACCCTAACAGACAAATTTCACGTTTACGGACTTTATCCAAAAATATTGATGATATACTAATTTTGTAGTAAGTCACCAATTTCCGGCCTAACTTTCTAGCTTTAACCATTTTTGGTTTCCTGTTTACAAACAAATGGTCCAAAATTGTGTTTTCGGACTCGGAGGTCTAAAACGTGGAGTCATCAAAATCTCGTGTTGAGTACGATCGACGATTATAATACTTTCTCTTGTATGACTTCATTTACTAGAAAGTAAAACAATCAAACTTTTTTCTATCAATTTTACGAAAATACTAGTACAATTAAAGATGTTATTGAATTTTTTTTCTAGAACAATTTTGCAAACTTTGCAAATCAAAGAATAAGGAACAAATTTAACACCTATTCGAAATTAATCGGTGCCTTTTTCACATTTACTAAATATTCTTGAATGGACCGTTACATCGTTGTAGATATTCAAAAACATGTTTGGTACAGGCAACCAAATATAAAAGGGAAATTTAAACCTAACAATTGACACTTTACTGTTTTTTTCTTAAAAAAGCAAGTAGATCTATTTCACATATATCATACAGCAGGCAATAAAAAAGTCTCATTATTATCCATTAAAGTTCAGAATGAGAAAATAAAAACGTGTATAAATCAATTTTTATTTAAAATTATACTTACAAATTACAACACACACACAGATATTGTGATAAAACTACATTGTCTAGCATGTGACCGTGTGGGTTTGGAAATATTCAATGCTGAAGAGTCTACTGTATTATTAGAAGACTGTCTTCCAACTCGTTAATACTGAGCATCAGGATGCATCATATGTTTGATTTACACATATTAATTCTTCTTGTCTCAAGCATTTATTAAAATTCAGCTCTTAATTGGCATAGAGTTACAACAACAATGCAATTCAGGCATTTAGATTTGATCACTTTGAAGGAATGCATATCAGCAAAACTACTACCACGACTCAAAGGAGCTAATGCATAAATCAGTATCATTGAAGTAAGCATTGATCTTTTCTTGTAGAAATGGTTTATTGTTCTTACATTTAAAGGAAGAAATAAACATTTTTCACTGACAATTAAAATAAACTTAAAGCTCAGATGTTATCAGACTCTTAACAAGATAACTAAAGTCTTGATAATCACTCAAACGAATAAATTATAGTTGATATTATACTTTACGTTTTCATAGTATAACAATTTTCTCTAACAAAAATACAATATTTTAAAACATAAAAAATAAATTTTCATCCCTTTTGCCTTTAACATTTGTTTTCAGTGTTTGTTCCAAGAAGTGAGCAAAAATAAATTGAATAATAACTATTTTGAAAAATAATTTTTATTTTTTCAAATTTATTTCATTTTGATGAATTTAAAAGAAATTCACAAGTAGGTGTAATATAGAAAACTATCAGAAAAAAAACTTATAGTTTTAAAAATCACACCTAAACCTTAAATTATTTTTTTCAATTCAATGCTATATAACGAAATAAACAACCCCCTCTTTCCTTATCCACCCCGCTTGCTCAATTTTTCCTATGCTTGAATGAGGGTATTGAAAGAGATGGACCTAAAAATCTATTTTACCAGACAATTCGATTAAAACATTGATACACTGAAACAAATCTTATATAACATAAGATTATTACAGGAAAACACTTGAAACATAATAATTTCAATCATCTGACAAATATTAATGCCGTACTTATACAGAGTCCAAATTCGGAAACACAAACTAGAAAAATTCGAAAACTGGTATCTTCTTTCTGAAAGAAGACCTCAATGCAGATAACGTTAATGTACTTATACTGCAAAGGGGACGTAGGGTCTTGACATCCTTGTAATCTCTAATTTTCACATGTAAGTTTCTTATCAGCACTCATTGTGTCGACTACCCTCCCCAGCTAATCCAATCGGATGTCAAACCAGAAGGGGAAAGAATTCGGAAAAATACGTTTCTTGCACTTTAGAGACGTTCACAAGGGACGTAAATAATATCCGGGATACGAATTTCAGGTGTCTCAACCACCACGTTGACATGCTGTTTCCGCTTATGGGTAGTCCGGATCGACGTAGAATAGTACAGAAACACTCAGAGAATAGTATATATATATAAATATGAAAATAATGAAAGAAACAAAAACATTTCTAATAGTTTTTAAAAATGTTCATCTATTACCACAAAACTTTGTCTTTCTGGAATAGTTTTCCATTTTCTTTTTCTCATGGAAAACTTTTACAGTCATGGGATAGGAGTCTGAGGAAAGAGTTAGTCACTACTTTTTTTTTGTTCGGTTTGAAAAGTTAGGATACAAATCCTTCAAAATCTTGCTTTTTATTTTATGCTGACCACTCAGAGCAATAATGAGGTGCATAAATGGAAAAATATATTTATCCACTACTGGCAAATAAATATGACAAATATTTCAATATTTCATCAATTGCATTAAAAGTGCAAAAGCTGAAAAGCAATGTGTAGATTATTTAAATTTACTTAGAAACGATTTTTTAGTTCTACATCAATTTACGTTAAATTTAAACTGAAGTTCTTCTCTCTATTTCTTATACTGCTTAAAAAAAAATAGCGTATAGTAGAACCGTAAAATCGTATTGAGCATTGAAATTTTTTGAGAATCACGTCAAGAAGGAAGCAAATCAGAAATGATTTTGATAGTTTTTTATGAGGAACAAAGATGAGTGAAATGATCAAGAATTAATGAAAAATAATAATTAAATGAAATTAATAAAGTATCCAATGAATTGAATCAAGAATGTCAGAAGAAGAATTTCTTGCATATATAAATTTGAAATATAGAGCAAAGATTAAAATATATTTTATCGTCAATGTGCATAGGCTGCTTGTACTAAAAAACTAAGAATGTAATTTGTCGTTCTCATTTTTAAGAATATGAAAGATAAATGCATATATAGACCCCCGTTAAGAGTCGTATAATTCAGTTATTCTAAGAATACCTGATAAACGTATAAAGTGTAAAATGATTATTTATTTCAAACTTTACCCTAATTATTTCTATGAAATGACCAGGTATTCTATAAAATAACCTAACTGATTGGCCATTAAAATATAAAATAAACATTCTGACAGCAATTCTGTTTTTTGCAGTGGTTCTCATGACACGACTTTCCGGGGAAAATTTCTGCAGATCTTCATCGATCTTGACCCCTAGACCCATCCACCCTTCGTTAAAAGTTCTATATATATATATATATATATATATATATATATATATCTATATATATATATATATATATATATATATCTAATGATAAAGTCAAAAAAATGTTGAAATAAATGGAGAGACTTTATGAAATAAAATCCGGTAAGATAGCGATATAGCTACATCAGGAGTAATGTAAACTCTATCGAACGGCTATAAAAAATTAGTGAAATCATAATGCTGCGGAAAACACCTACTGGCATAGGAGTAAACAACACTGTCTTACCCCCCGAGGTAGACGGATGAAAACCAGAATTTGAATGAAATACAAATAAAAAGAAATGATTTTACGAACTTCAAAACTGAGGAGATAGCCTCAGCGGGAGACTTGACAGGAATGAACTAAACGCGTCATGAGGGTCGGATGTTTACGAAAATATCCAAAGTTACTTTACAGGGTTTGGGAGTTTCAGATGAAGATTAGGAAAGTGATGGAAAACAAGATGAAAGCGAAGCTACATTGAGAAACGATCGATAAATTAAGAAATGATAGAAAAAAGAGAAAGTGTGTTTAAAATTATTAATTAATATTTGCAAAGAATAGGTTATAAAAATTAAGAATGATGATAAAAAGAGAAAGGTATTGATTAAAAAAAGTAATATAAAATAATGAAGATGATAAAAAAGGAAAGGATGTATTTAAAAGTTAAAATAGTAAAGTATTTTTCGGATATAATGCAAATTTGTTACATATCGATAACAAATCGAAAAATTGAAATGTATAAAATTCACCAAAACAATGAAAGTGTTTGTAAGAATTTAGCTTCAATTTATAACCTAAAATTTGGTAAGATTTAAATATAAAAAATTCAGTAAAGGCTAGGGAAAAAATAGTATAATCTGCTTAACTCCAGTATTGAAATTGAATCTATTTATTTCAATAGAAATAAAAAAATTTAGGGATGTTTAGCTAAATATTATCTAAACTTATCACATAACAGAACAATAACGTTAAAACCTTCTTTTGTAGATTATCTATAGGCTAGAAAATAAAAAAAAAAAAAAATAAGAAAATATTGCAAAACCGCTTTAATTACTTCAATGGAATTTTTTTTGTCTTAACAATTTGTGAGAAAGACAATCAATCCATTTTCTTAAAACTTTTTTCTGGTTGTGAACAATCATTGCAGCTGTTTACATAGCTAAAACACGTATGACTTGTAAGGGAAATATTTTTTTTGTTGAGAATTTTAAGAAAATATAATTTGTGTTAATTAAAGTGAAAGGAGATTAATTCTTTCAGAAAGAATGACACTAAGCACCAGATTACTTTAAAAAACGGAAGCAAATAACCTTTTGGAAAAATATAACATGAGTGTCCTTCATAAGTCTCAATTAAAAAATATATATATAAAAAAAACTGTTCACATAAAGGCATGAGAAATATTTAATAAAGATATAAGCAGAGAAAGTCGTTTATGGAGAGTATTAAAAATAAGTTTTTATTAGAAGAAGAAATTACATAGTTGACCCTAAAGATATACATTTAATGAAAGAAAAATTAGTATAAAAACTTCTTTTTTCATGCATTTTTCAAGTTGAGACTTCTAATCTTTCAAAATTTACTATCATCGTTAATTTTTTGAATAATTTGAAATACGATTTTACTACATGAATTAGAAAAGAACTTTGGTTTATAAATGAAACATTGATGCAATTCAAGACAGGTTTACAGTCAATCAATCTTGTATAAATTACAAATCTCTTTCATTATTAAAAATAAAGTATTTTATTTAAGATTTATTTTTCAATAATGAATTTATATACATTCACGAATTATTTCCTTTAGAGATATAAATATTTTTCATCTCTGAAGAAAATTTAATTTTTTTTTTGACGCGCTAATAAAATATAACCCATTGTATCAATTTTTTAAGGGAACTGTGGCCTGCCAATGAAATAAAATACTATAAGTATTTGAAATATCCGAATAGGTTAATTTTTTTTTGTAATTGATATTTTTATTAATTTGACATTTTCAAATACTTATTTATCAGTTCATCGCTTGGGTCACGTAAAAATTCATATATTAAGCCAGTTAAATTAACGCCCATTTTGAAGTTGCATGAGGATGTGTGGAAAAGAATCTCCCCGTTTGAACCGCCGGTCAGATGAGGGGATGGCATCTGAACTCTTTCTCCCCCCCCAACATCTCATGCAAGAAAGATGTTTGACTCTCGACATATTAGACACCAGCATTTACACATAGCGGTTCGTAATTTGAATTGAGTCTTGAACCCGTTACCCTCTAGTTGAAGCTGGCCCCGAGCCATGAAACCCACTTCGATCCACCAAAACAAATAAAAAGAACAAGTGTTGTCCATATTCCTGATCTGAAAACAGAATAACTTCTTTCCCAAATCCTTAAAATTAATTTCAAATCTTTTGTATTCATGTTTTGCTTTTGAAATAAAATGCATTTCGGTTTGGTGGTACAAACTGCAATAGTTATTTCCGTTTTGAACTTTAATGAAGATATGAACAACACTATTCTTTGTTTTGCGAATAAGTAACTAAAGCCCTGTCAATTCAAAAATGAAATACCTTATCGAGTCAAACATCTTCGCATGAGGCTTAGCTGAGAATTCTCCGCGACCCTATTAACTTTAAATGAGCGTTAATTAACAGCTTAATATGTAATTTTACGTGAAATATTGAACATATGAACGATAAATAGTATTTGAAAATGTCAAGTATCAAAATATCATTACAAACACCCGGCTCAACTAGACAATTCTATAATCTTTATTATCAAGTGTCTTGCAAATGATGTCAATATTCAACTCTGCGCGTCAAAAAAAATTGAACCTATTTCATGAAAGACTATTTGTATCTGAAATAAACAATATAAATGACCACGATAAAACTCAAATCTTTTAAATAAATATTTTATTTTTAATAATAATTTCTTTGTTATTCAAACTTTCTTGAGCTACATCAAATATTTCATTATAAACAAAGAGATTCACGCAATATCTAAGTATTCAAATTAACGATATTTTAGTCTCAACGAAAAAACATTATTAAGGCACATCTTTAATTTGCACAAATTAAACAGGTAGACAGCAATGTTATTCTTCAGTAAACGACAATATGTCCATCGTTAATATCTTGTTAAAATAACTCTGCATTTTGTCGGAACATGGTGACGCTATCGCTATTTCGCTTAGTATTTGCTCGTTTTTTAAGTAATCTTTAAAGAAGTTGTCGAAAGAACCGCTTCGCCTAAGATTATGTTTTCTTCGCGGAAATTCTCGGCAAAACTCATGTTAGGCAACCGCACTGAAATATTTGTTCGCAACTCGAGAAAGGATTTTGAAAATCATGACCAGACAAAAGATTCGTTAATGAGGGGCTGTTACTATATTTTTTTTTATTTTCGGCCATAAATTGATAATAAGTTTATTTATTATTCTGTTGAGATGAAGTTTGGATGTATTTCTTTTAGCTAACGTCTAAAATTTTTTTGTTTCGTGAAACCAATTCATTTCGGCGCGGGATTATACTAACTTTTTCCGGCTTCTTGATGAACACTATATTTAATCTACCCAAGTACGGGTTATAATTGACTGAAATTTCAACGAGCACTTTTCGTTATTTTTCGTGATTTATATGACGTTTTCATTCGTTGTCGAGATGTGATACGGAGTTTTGTACATATCCGAAAATACTTTGACAATTTTTTCAAAATACTCATCAAACTTTGTGACGGTGGAGTTTGGAAATAATTCAATGCCTGAGACTACTATTATTATTAGAAGAACTGTCTTCAAACTCGTTAATAACGTGTCGGGATGCATCATATGTTTGTTACACATATTAGTGGATTCTTGTCTCATAGCATTTATTAAAATTCAGCTCGCAATTGGCATAAGAGTTACCAAAAGCAATGCAATTCAGGCATTTAGATTTGATCACTTATTGAAGAATGCATATCAGCAAAACTATAACGCTCAAGGAACTAATGCATAAATACAGTATCATTGAAGTAAGCATTGATATTTTCTTAGAAATGGTTTTGTGTTCTTACATTTAAAGGAAGAAATAAACATTTTCACTGACAATTAAAATAAACTTAAACTCCAGATGTTATCAGACTCTTAATAAGATAACTAAAAGTCTGATAAGATCACTCAAACATTAAATTTAGTTGATATTATACTTTACGTTTTCATGTAAACCAAAATTTTCTCTAACAAAAATACAATATTTTAAAACATAAAAAATAAAATTTTCATCCCTTTTCTTTAACATTTGTTTCAGTGTTTGTTCAAAGTGAGCAAAAAATAAATTGAATAATAACTATTTGAAAAAAATAATTTTTATTTTTCAGAATTTATTTCATTTTGATGAATTTAAAAGAAATTCTAAGTAGTGTAATATAGAAAACTAATCTAGAAAAAAAACTTATAGTTTTAAAAAATCACACCTAAACCTTAAAATTATTTTTTTTCAATTCAATGCTATATAACGAAATAAACAACCCCCTCTTTCCTTATCCACCCCGGCTTCTCAAATTTTTCTATGCTTGAATGGGGTATTGAAAGAGATGGGACCACAAAATCTATTTTACTTAGCAATTCGATTAAAACATTGATACACTGAAATAAAATCTTATATAACATAAGTGTATTACAGGGAAAACACTTGAAACATAATACAATTTCAATCCATGCTGACAAATATTAAGCCGTACTTATACAGGATCCAAATTCGGAAACACACAACTAGAAAAAATAATCGAAAACTGACCTTCTTTCTGAAAGAAGACCTCAATGCAGATAGCATTAAAATGCCCCATACCAAAGGGGGTGTGGGGTCTTGGATCCTGTGGTATCTCTAATTTTCAGTAAGTACATTCTTATCAGCACTCATTGTGTCGACCGCTACCCTCCCCAGCTAATCAATCGGGATGTCAAACCAAGGAAGGGGGAAGAAATTCGGAAAAATACGTTTCTTGCACTTTAGAGACAGTTCACAAGGGACGTAAATATCCGGGCTGACCGATTTCGGCGTGTCTCCGACCACACGTTGAAATGCGTGTTTCCCGCTTATGGGGTAGTCCAAGGTCGACGTAGAAATACGTGTGAAACACTCAGAAGGATATATATATATATAAATATGAAAATAATGAAAAGAAACAAAAACATTTCTAATAGTTTTTAAAAATGTTCATCTATTACCACAAAAACTTTGTCTTTCTGAATAGTTTTTCCATTTCTTTTTTCTCATGGAAAACTTACAGTCATGGGATGGAGTCTAGGAAAGAGTTAGTCACTACTTTTTTTTGTTCGGTTTGAAAAGTTAGGATACAAAACCATTCAAAATCTTGCTTTTATTTTATGTAGCCACTCAGAGCAATAATGAGGTATTAAATAGGAAAAATATGTTTATCCACTATGCAAATAAATATTGCAAATATTTCAATATTTCATCAATTGCATTAAAGTGCAAAAAGCTGAAAACAATGTGTAGATTATTTTAGAACACTTAGAAACGATTTGTTTAGTTCTAATCAGTACGTTAAATTTAAGCTGGTTCTTCTCTCTATTTCTTCTTATGCCTTAAAAAATAAAGCGTACAGTAAATGAACGTAAAAATCGTATTGAGCATTGAAATTTTTAATCAGCGTGATCAAGAAAGGGAAAGCAAGTCAGGAAATATTTTGATAGTTTTTTATGAGAACAAAGAAATTGAAATGATCAACAGCAGATTAATGAAAAATAATAATTAAATGAAGATTAATAAAAGTATCAATAGGAATTGAATAAGAATGTCAGAAGAAGAATTTCTTGCATATATAAATTTGAAATATAGAGCAAAAGAGTTAAAATATATTTATCTGTCAGATGCATAGTGCTATGTATCTAAAAAACTGAATTAATTTGTCGTTCTCATTTTAGAATATGAAAGATAAATACATATATAGACCACCGTTAAAGTGTATAATTCAGTTATTCTACAGAATACCTGATCGCGTCACTTAAAGTGTAAAATAGATTATTTATTTCAAACTTTACCTAATTATTCTATGAAATGACTAGGTATTCTATAAAATAACTAATGATTGGCCATTAAAATATAAAATAAACATTCTGACAACAATTCTGTTTTGCAGTGGTTCTCATGACACGACTTTCGGAAAATTTCTGCAGATCTTCATCGATCATGACCACTAGAACCCAAAACCACCCTTCGTTAAAAAGTTTATATATATATATATATATATATATATATATATATATATATATATATATATATATATATATACCCCAATGCCATGAAAGTCAAAAAATGTTGAAATAAAATGGAGAGACTGTAGTAAATCGGTAAAAGCGTATAGATGCTCATCAGGGTAAGTAAACTCTATACGAACGGCTAAAAAATTAGTGAAATCATAATGTTTTCTGCGAACACTACTGGCATAAGGCTAAACACACTGTCCTTTACCCCGAACGTTATGATAAACCAGGAATTTGAATGAAATACAAATAAAAGAAATGATTTTACGAACCTAAAACTGAGAGATGCTGCCAACGGGAGACTTGACAAAGGAATGAACTAAACGCGTCATGTAGGGTCCGGATGTTTACGAAAATATCAAGTTACTTCTGAGGTTTGGGGAGTTTCGATGAAGATTAGGAAATCGATGGAAAAC
Organism: Araneus ventricosus; assembly: GCA_013235015.1. Taxonomy (NCBI): domain Eukaryota; kingdom Metazoa; phylum Arthropoda; class Arachnida; order Araneae; family Araneidae; genus Araneus; species Araneus ventricosus. The sequence continues at coordinate 14,184 of BGPR01005884.1, read as the reverse complement.
AAAGATGAAAGCGAACTACATTGAGGAAACGATGAAAATTAAAGAAATGATGAAAAAAGGAAAAGAGTGTATTTAAAAATTAATGTGTAATATAAAAATTAAGGTGCATATAAAAATTAAGGAATGATGATAAAAAAGGAAAGGAGTGTATTTAAAAATTAAGGTGTATATAAAAATTAATGAAAGATGATAAAAAAGGAAAGGAGTGTATTTAAAAATTAAAGTATTAAAGTATTTTCGGATATGTAATGCAAATTTGCATTACATATCCGACAACGAATGAAAAATTGTCATATAAAATTCACAAAACAATGAAAGTGTTTTATGAAATTTAGCTTCAATTTATAACCTAAAATTTTGGTAGATTTAAATATAAAAATTCATCAAGTAGAAAGCTGGAAAAATAGTAGTACAATCTAACTTAACTCCAGTATTGAAATTGAATCTGTTATTTCAATAGAAATAAAAAAAATTTAGGGATGTTTAGCTAAAGAAATATTATCTAAACTTATCCCTAACAGAACAATAACGTTAAACCTTCTTTTTATGATTATCCTATAGGCTGAAAATAAAAAAAAAATATGAAAATGTTACCGAAACCGCTTTAATTACTTCAATGGAATTTTTTTTTTGTCTTAACAATTTGTGAAGAAAGACAATCGATCCATTTTCTTAAAACTTTTTCTGAAGTTTGTGAACAAATATTTGCGGCTGTTTGCATAGCTAAACGCGTATGACATGAGGGAAATATTTTTTTGTTGAGAATTTTAAGAAAATATAATTTTGTGTTAATTAAGAAGTGAAGGAAGTTAATTCTTTCGAAAGAATGACACTAACTTTTAAGATTACTTTAAAAACGAGCAAATGACACTTTTAAGGAAGAAATAACATAGTGTCACTTCATAAGTCTCCAATTAAAAATATATATAAAAAAACTGTTCACATAAAAATGTAGAGATATTTTAATAAAAGATATAACGAGAAAGTCGTTTTATGGAGAGTATTAAAAATAAGTTTTATTGAAAGAAATTACATGGTTGACCTAAGGCTCTGTTTAATGAAAAGAAAATTAAAGCATAAAACTTCTTTTACATACATTTTTCAAGTTGAGACTTCTAATCTTTCAAAATTTTCTCATCGTTAATTTTTGAATAATTTGAAATACATTTTACTGCGCGAATTGAAAAGAACTTTGGTTTATAAATGAAACATTTGATGCAATTCAAGACGAGTTTAGTCAATCAATCTTGTATGAAATTACAAATCTTTCATTATTAAAAAATAAAATATTTTATTTAAAGATTTATTTTATCGTAATAATTTATATGCATTCACGAATTATTTCCTTTAGAGATAAATAAATTTTTCATCTCTGAAGAAGAAAATTTAATTTTTTTTGACGCGTAATAAAAATATGTATTACATTGACATCAATTTTTAAGGGGCAAATGACACCCTTATTAAGAATAAAATACTATAGAATTATTTGAAATATCGGGCAGGTTAATTTTTTTGTAATTGATATTTTTATTAATTTGACATTTTCAAATACTTATTTATCAGTTCATATAACTAAGATTCACGTAAAAATTCATATATTAAGCCAGTTAAATTAACGCCCCATTTTGAAGTTGCATGAGGGATAATGTGGAAAGAATCTCCCCGTTTTGAACCGCGGTCAGATGAGGGGGATGGCATCTGAACTCTTTCCTCCCCCAACATCTCATGCGAAGATGTTTGACTCTCGACATATTGAACTTGCACCAGCGTTTACACATAGCGGTTCGTAATTTGAATTGAGTCTTGAACCCGTTACCCTCTGGACAGGAAACTGGCCCAGGCCATGAAGCCACTTCGATCCGCAAAACAAATAAAAAGAACAAGTGTTGTCCATATTCCACCAGTCTGAAAACGAATAACTATTTCCCAAATCTGTAAAATTAATTTCAAATCTTTTGTATTCATTTACTTTTGAAATAATATCAAAATGCATTCAGAAGTTTAATTAATTTCAAACACTTGCAATAGTTACTAACGCTTATTTTCTCAAATACAGGTTTTTCAGTTCAAAATGGTTCCTAATTAAATCTTGTGGAATTTCAAATTAGAAAGAGAGAAATTGTTAGAAGCAACTCAAAGTTAACAGGTTGATAAAAAATTGTGTCTTTTATGTTGATTTCGTAAGGCTCCAAATGAGAAAATTAATTAAAATTTTTGCCATTCACACAAAGTTTTATTTCGATTGCAGAATTTGCCAAATTTATTAATTGAAATTTAAATATTTTGTTTATAAAATATTAATTGCAAACAAAACAAAACTTTAACAAAACTGCATATTAGAAATTCAAGTATTTGTTCTCGGAAATTTTTCCGTCATTTTAAATTAAGCTTATAAAGAACGTTTTTAAATTTTAGTAGACTGATTAATTAATTGATTTTTTAATCAATTTCCATTAAATAGCAAGGAAATATTGTGAAATTAATTTCATAATATTATATATATTATGAGAATAGGAAGTAAGCAGAACGCCACGTAGCTTTCTTGGTAATAAAGTCTTAAGCTTTAAAATTATAAAGTTTGTGCAAATAAATTCCCATGTATAATGAAATGGAAGAATGGTTATTAAAATTGTAGCATTTCATAATTGTTTTATGATTTCAAAATTCTGTCCTATTTATTCATATAAATTTTTAAATACTATTTGAATGTGATTAAATTGTTACATCAATTTGCGATAACAGATGCTGACAAAGCAATTTATTGTTACAATTTTAGTTTTAGCTTCATCTCTGCATGTATTGAAAGTAACGAAGTAAATAATGTTTGAGTCTTTTTCAACAAATTGAATTCGAAAATTCTAAGGAATCACACAGACAGAAATGCAGAGATACATTTAGAAGTGTGCAGACCAAGATCAAGTGGCAGCCATAAGACAAATAAAATGTTTTTCTTGTTTGGAAAAACATTTCTGTTTCGGAATGACGCCCGCTAAGCCGAAGATTCGAGATAACTATTAAAAAGCGCTTTATTTCAGAAGCTAGCGATAATTCTGCGGTCATAAGGGAGGGTAGAGTTACAAGGATCTTGCTTATTATACAGTTATTCTTAACAAGGGATACTTTAGAAAAGCGAGGTGAAAATCACTTCACAATTTAAAATTCAAAATGTTTTATCTAATAAAACCAAAATAATTGCAAAATGCACTGAACTTCTCTATGTGGAATTACAGAATTCATTCTCTGCAAAGCTTCATTTCAAATCAAGTGAGAAAAAAATATGGAAAGATCCCTTGTCTACAGTCATAAAAATAAGAATTTCTGACTCTCAATCCAGACTTTAAAAAATACTTTATTTCTCTACCATTAAGAAAAAAAAAATTCTAAATCTAACTTATTTTGAAATGAAATCAATAATCTCTTTTTTTCTGAAATATAGTGTTTGAATGACTAATGCTAAATAAATTATTCTCAATTTGCTACAAAACTGTATTTCTTAATTCGATATGTATTTTATTTCAGTGAAATAGTAATATGTATTGAATCAGAAGAGACATTCAGAAACTACTATTCAATCATCTGTTTAATGAGGGAGAAATGATATGGATATTTTAAGAATATGCATTATATGAACGTTTTCTGAATATCCAATCGCTTTTACATTTATATAGTTAATAATAAATGCAGAAAGTTGAAAATTAAGTACTAGTGTAGAAATAACCTTCTGTTGTCATTTTTTCCTATCATTGTTTATCGAATATTATATGAATACGCAATATATGAATGTTTCTTTGAAGGTCCAGTCGCTTATGACATTTGAATAGTTTTGAACATATTAGATATAAATATATAGAAATTTAATTCTGTCTTTATCTATATATTATCTTTCTATATTATAACGCTGCTTTTCGTATGATACTGCAATGAAAATGCTGTCTCTTTCTCTTTTTCACTGGAGGTGAATTCCTTCATGAGACGAGATAGAAAAAAAGAGGAAACTGCATATCGTTGTCATTCGGGCACAAGTCACTAAGTTTAAAACTTTAGTTTCGAGATGTGGTCAGTTTAAATTTATTTAATTTTGAGTCGTTGTGATGATCAGTAACAATTATTTTACACATTTCTAGCTCCTACTGTTGATTTACTGATGTTTCTATCACAAAATAATTAATTGAAAATTCTAATTTATTGTGGAAACCCGTCAAAATGTTTTTGTGGACTTCTGCCTGAACAACGAAGATATAATATGATCTCATTTTCGATTCACGTTGCAAAATTCCTGTTTAGCATCTAATAGTAAGATTTGAAATATATAACCAAATATAATATTTTGAAGAATATAATATTTATTACAAGTCTGAACTTCTATAAAATACATAAATGGGCTCTTGTTACTCTTCGAAATAACTTGATTAACCCCATAAATCGTATCTTCATCTCAGTAATGTCTCAATATCAGATAACATTGAAAAATTCACTTTTTAAATTTAACTGTTTCCTGTTTCACCTAATCTTAAGAACAAATCTAGTGTCTCCTCTTTTTAAAATATTTTTTCTCTTCCTTACAGACTTTTAGATCACTTTAGTCTAGGAAATGAAGCAAATTGTTTCTCAAAATCAGCTTATCAGGATTTCCCTTGACTTTACCGTCTAAGAAAGTTAAAGGTAAGCGCGAGGATGTTTTCGGAGATTACTCTACAACTTACTGAAAGGTTTCTCAAACTTTCGGAGAGGATGTTCTTTCATTCATTCTTTAGACGTGTAGTTGGACATTTTGAATCAGAAGGCAAATGAAATGCGGGCGAAAGGAAGCAGTGAATGCGGAAACTTCCGTTCCGCATGCTGTTCGAAAGAAAAGCGGAACCTTTTTAAGGGTGTCTGTTTCCTTCCAAACTCATGGAGAGCAGTGGAGTGGAATTCGTATTTTAATGTCCGTCGAATAAGAAAGTGCAAGCATAGCCCTTGCTCACGATCACAACATCTACTTTACGATCACACACACAGAACTATATACATGGTTTTTTAACAAGAGAGAGACAAGACGAATGCGTAGTAAAGGTGCGCGTTGGCGCGCTCACATATTTTGGCAACCATTTATCGCCAAGATGCCAATTTACAGTTCAAAGGCGCCAACAGTGTCCCATGCATATTCATCGACCTTCCACAACCTGAAAGGAATCATTGGTAGATACTAAGGCCTCCGGTTCATGCCATTGACCGCGGTCGAAAAAATATTATTTGAAATTTCGATTATATGCTGGAGCTGAATAAATCTTATCTTTTTCAGAAGGATGATCCTGAGGAAACAAAAACAATAAGGAGTTTAATATTCTAATCGTTACAGGGGAAAAATTAAAACTTTTAGAAGTAAAAAAATATATTGTTCCACAAACAGATTTCTAAAGAGAAATCTGATGTGTAACCATTTGTTTCAACTTCAATTTGTAATTCATAGCTTAACGTTAGATGTTATACTGAACGAAAATTTTGGAATATTTCATGGTGTAGGCTTTGAAAATAATAACAAGAAAAAATTCATGTTTTTGAATAATCTTTATAATAAGTGAAATATTTTATTTAAATCTTAATAAGACATTTTAGGAAAAGATAATCAAAGTAGCCAATAATGCAAGAAGTGTTTCTAAATATCCTTTTCTCGATCTTTTTACAAAGTTTTCCAACATTTGGAAAAGAACTCCAAAGATAACTCTTATTTCTATTTCCTTGCTTAACATTCAGCAAAGGTCGTATTTTAAATAAAACTTGAAACATTTCAAAAAAATCTTGGTTCTGAAAATAGTATCAAATAATAATCCAAACTTCAGTATATGAATTAATGAATAAATATAATATTTTATTTGAATCTTAGTAAGAGAAAAAATATGGAAAAAAGACTCAAAATGACGAGTAATATTTCATGAAACGGCTATCTGAAGATCATAGTGCTGAAAAATGCAAAATTAATTAAGGATGATAATACAAAAATATTTGAAAGTAATTCCACCTGACGGTGCTCAGTAGAAATCACAATGAGCTTTGAAATAGATCCAAAGAATAAACATCCTGATACTATTCATAACAAAAAATACTTTTAGCAGCTAATAATGTTCATCCATCTACATACAAGCAAGCCAGATTGCTAATCTCTTTAGGAAAGAACTTCGGCTAAAGTGTGTCTCAGGCTTCTAAACGAAATTGATATTTTTCCACTTTGTTTACTTCTTAAAAACCGAAAACAGATGCCTACCCACATCTGGCAATTTTAATAAATAGAAACAATGCAAATACGAGAAATACTGCATTTATGAGTGACTTTAAAGTGTGCTCGCAACGAAATGGACCATTAATTGGTAGCTTCGTGGTGATAAGTTTTGTTGTCAAAATAAACATTAGAAGGTAACTGAGGATTGACAAATAAGGCCAATCCGATATTTTTGATTGATATAATGAGGTTATTTTTGCTTTGAGCTCTTCATCGACAGAGTTATGAACAATCAAAATTCGGAGACAAAATCTTGGCCGGTAGAAATCTATTTACCAGAAAGCACGCAACTATCAAGACATGAACTTACTCCCGACTATTAATTAGAATCCCCTTCATATCTTGAGATCTTAAATGTGACTTGAAAAAGTTCAAGTATTTTCACTTACAGTAATTGTTCCATTTTAAGAAATGCATTTAGATAATCTTGTGTCCATTTTTAAAGACATTTGAAAAAGATAAAGACATTGTATCCAAATGTCGTTCAGATCTAAAAACTAAAATTTTTTATATTTACACTTCATCCAACAGCCATAATTAGCAATTCTCTAAGTAATGAGATAATTTCGTATTTAGTGAATACCAAAGATAGTTTCTCGAGAGAGAGTATAATTATTGTTTTATGTATTATTTCTAATAACGCTAATAACTACCTGCATTCGTTAATTGATAGATGTTTCTCATAAACCACCTTCTGTTTTAAGAAACGTAGCAAGTGAGAATCGTTAAAATTATCAAGAAATCTAGACATTTGGAGCAGCTAAAAAAATGGATGATTAATTCATTACTTCTTCACGAAGAGACACAAACTCTAACTTCAAGTATCTCGATAGGTTCTCTAATACCATTATCCCGAGTATACTTATCTACATTCTTGCCTTCTGCTCTACCGAGATAAAGAAAAGAAGCGCTTAATTAATAATCAGAGACCTCGACGAGTGTTCCGAAATGATGTATGCGTTATAATTTTCTTTCAGATTTAAGAAAAGGGAGACAATGCAATTACCGAAACTGATGTACGCTGCCTATACGACATCCATTTACTTAAATGTTTATGGGATTTTTTTTTATCTTTCTCTGATTTACTGATCAAAGTGAAGAATTGTTGTAGAAAATAAGCATATTTGTTTCCTCCAATATTTTTCTTCTGGCCTTAAAACCCAATCTTTTTCTTAAGTGCAACTCGGAATCGATAGGAAATGTATTATCATGGTTTGATTTCGGATAAAATTCTTAAAAAGGATCAAAATCCTGGACTAGGACTGAAGACTTAAAGGAATTCTTCTAAATATGTTCTTGAATATCCATTTCCAATATAGCTTACGGACACATTAGATATGAGTCCCTACATATTTTAAAAAAAGTACAGAACTTTTTGCTGTGTTGGTTCCGAGATAATTAATGAAATACAGGTTGTTTTAATTTTGTATTACTATATTTGTTTTTTTAGTATAATTTTAAATGTTGTTTGAATTCATTCATTAATGACCTAATAAGACCGAATTAATAAATTTCCCCCCCGATCATTTTGATATGCTTCAATTTTCTTCGAAAAGTTGCGTGAATAATCTCGTTAGGTTACGCTGAAATGCCGATATGAGTTTAGTTATCACATGAGTTGAGTTATTCCTTTATATAGCCATGTAGTCCTTTAAATATTTTGAAAGAAAAGTATAAAGCCAAAAAGCAAAAATATCTACACAAAATTCTAAAGAACATCAAAATTTGAGAAGCTCTTAATTAAAATTGATTTTAGAAACGTTTTCTTGCATATAAAATTGTAATAAGATAATATGTCATATTGCACAGTTAAAATCGCGTAAAACACTTACTCCATTAATTGCAATGTAGTTTCTATTGTGTCACTTGGATATTTTAAAGGTCCTTGGTTGGACTAATTGCAATGCCCTTTTCTTCGATATGATTGCTAAATTTATTCGAATATCAGTTAGAAATCAATTTTCTTTCAAAATGTCTACTTTAACTTTTGCAAATTGTATTAAAGAACTAGCTGCATGGCCCAGCGTTGCACGGGCAATCTTGAATAATGAGATATTCCCGGGCGGAGAGAAGTGAGATCACGTGAGGCCTTGGGATCCCTATTTTCATATGCCCGGCTCCATTTTTTTTAACGAATATTGTCACTTACTTTCCCCAACAAATGTAAATATTCTTTCAAATCTAGTCTTTTTATTACTAATTTTCATATGCCCGCCTCCGGTTTATTTTTTTTACAGATATTGTCGCTAACGTAAACGTTACGTTTCACCCAAAACGTAAAAAATCCTTTGAATCCTATGTTGTTTAATTAAAATTTTTAAATCCAACCTTTTAATTACCTTATAGTTAATAACCCAACATTTCTCGGAATCCACATTTTTTCATATGCCCGTCTCTGTTTTTTTCCCTACAAATATTGTCACTAAGCTTCCCCAACAAACGTAAATCTATTTTGAATCCTCTCTTGTTGGATTAAAACTTTCAGTTCTAGCTTTTTTACTACCTTAAAGCAGTTTGGTTTGAATGAAAACGCGAGAATTCTTATGCTTATAAATTAAAACAGATTAGCATGATATTTGTTTTGCAAAAGAAAAAAATAAAACGAATAATAATGAAAAAAACGGATAAAAATGATTAAATATTTTCCCCCAACAAACGTAAATGTTGCGAAACACCGTACGACAAAAAAAGAAAGATGGATTCCTTGGATTATTCCCCATCTTTTGGTACTTTCCGCGTGCTTCTCCGTTCAGCGATTCGTGAGAAGATAGCCGGACATACATACATACGTTTGTTTACCTTCGCATTTTAATAGGATAGATGTTGTACTTCGGTGACAATTTCGAATCCTATATATTTCTATAAATATTCTGTTTACATGTTGAATCAGACGTTGCTACGTGTATAAAAAATATAAGTATGTCAGGAAGATCTTAATATTTGATTTCAAGTATCCATGCATAAACTTTCATTAGGATGTTTTTTAGTTTAAATTTTTATATTCTAATTTAATTTTGGAAGTAAGTGTATCGATCATTAAGAAAAATTTTTGTGTTTGTAAAGCAGCATGTTGGCAATACATGGCAATATATGATAAATCAATGTTTTACAGCAAGTGTTGATTTATCATGAATTGCCATTTGACAAAATTATTTCATTTTACAGCGGATTTCTATGATCTTTCAGGCAGCTAGAAAAGTGAAAGAAAATGGTTACTAACAGACTAATTTATGTATTTCGTGAAAACAGTACTTCTTTGTATTGTATGAAGTGAAACTTGGGATAAAAGACACGAAATGTTGTAATCTTTACTAGAAATATAATATCTGTAAAAACAGAAAATATTGATTTAGTAAGTATTTTCGTCTCACCGCGGCGCATTGCGAGTTTATAGGTGAGACGCCGCCGGATAAGTAAGTGGGATCTCGCTCCCTTTATGGGTATAATAATAGTATTGTGGCTCTAAGGGCCTATCTCCGATGACGGGTCCTACCCCTGGATACACACACTGGCCCCAAACAGGGTTTAAAGCGGAGAATAGTTGCCCCACCAGCACGAGAAGAACAGCCTGGCCTCAAGCCCCAATGGGCAGAGAGGACACAATGATCCTACCCCCCTAGTGGAAGGATGGTCGTCGAATGTGCCGCCTGTAATGGAGGCTAATATGCGTTCAGCAACAGCGCTTGTATGTTTGTCGCGGAGACTGGACGCTAAGGCAAGGCGGGACTTTCTTTGTGCTTCATTAAGCATTTCCATTAGACAAAATTATTTCATTTTACAAATGAAAATATTTAATACCTGTAATAACAGCAAATGTTGATAAATCAAGTATGGCCATTTGATAAAATTATTTCATTTTACAGATGAATTTATTCCTACGATCTTTCAGGCAGGTTGAAAATTGTAAAAGAAATTTTCTAACAAAAGAGTGAATTTATACTTCTCGTGAAAACGGCATTCACAGTACTGCTTCTGCGTATTGCAAGGAGTGAGGATTCGAGTAAAAGATAGGGAATGTTGTAATATTTGCTATAAATATAATATTTGTTTAATTTCATGTTCATTTTGCCGAGTCAAATTAAGCATTAAGAGATTTACAAAAAGCTTTAACTTTTTTATTACTGCCGTTACTCGTATTTACTATCTTTTCAGAAAATTTTATAACTAACAAACATTACAGAAAAATAATGATGTAAAGAAAATTAGGGAAAAATCCGATGAAAGAGCAATTTCAAACTTTACTTTCAATACATTAACTTGCCATCCGACTAATTTTTATAATTTAGAAACCAAATTTCTTATTCAAAGAGGCAATAGAGAAAATATAATAACATTAAAATCAAATTAATAATTAATTTTTAAAATTTTCTACCTGGCCGGGAAGGAACATATAAAGTAAACGACTTTTAACATTATCACAATGTTGAAATTTAAATTCACAAAATATAACACCGATTCATTAGTTTGCACTTCTTCTATGTTGTATAGATCTAGTTTCTACCAAGTTCATTAATTATTCAAGTTGAAATACGTGAACCCATCATCAAAGGTCATTCGGTCTCAAAGCCGGTGCGGCGGTTTTGAGTTTGATTGTTGAAAGTACCTTCACTTAATCATCTTAACTTGCCACTCGAAGAGCTGTTATTAAAGTCCATTTAGACAATATTTTAAAAGGGAAAAAGAAGCCGTTGTTTAACGAGCAGATAAAAATGATATGAAATAATGAGAGGAAGCAATGGAGACATAATCTGGAGCGGTTCTTGCATTAGACTCATTAAGGTGTTCCTCGATATAAATAAATTTCAATTAAGCAGAATATATGGAAAGAAACATCGTTACATTTTATGATTTAAAAAACTATCTCAACCTTATAAAAGTACTTTTAAGGTTGAGATAGAAAGAGTATTGAGTTTATCGCATGTAGCAAGGGTCTGTGGTAGCTTGTGATTTATCTATTCTGTAAAGATTATACTGCTATGAGTAAATATTGCATTAAAGATATTGATAATTAAATTACATATTAATAGGAGATACTTGTTTTATGATTTTGTCCCGACGTTTCCACGAAAAATCTACAGCTCGGACCCGAACTGTGCCTTCCTTATGTTTTATTTAGAGTAGCGTTTGATGGCGCCATCTGTTGGCAGTATAAAGAGCTACATTTCGCGTATGCGCAGCAAAACATTATTTACTACAAATGTTCATATGTCCCGTAATATTCAAATTTTTGAATTCAAATTTGAACACAATGTTACTTTTACGTATTGAAATCTGACGGTTTTTTGTCACACAAGATAGTTGGACTGACTGTCACTGTACCGAGCGGAAAGACGTTTGTCCATTAGAAGGAGAAAGCACATGTTTATATAAGTAAAAAGACACATTGAACATTAAGGCTGTGTTGTCCTGAGGAAGCATACTCAGAATAGGAGCTCAAGGACTCGTTCAATGGCGTAGCAACAGGGAGGGAAGATCAGGTCCCGGGCGCATATAGGCATACTGTACTCAAGTAGGGCACCATTGTAACTTTGGAGGGCTCTGATTGGACAAGCGAATCTGACGTCACTCTTCTGCACATCGCATCAACAGTGAGACATTCGTATCTTGTTTACAGTTCTTAAATCTCTAAAAATTAATTTTTTCTCCAAGATATTGTCTGAATCTGTTTTCAAAAGGGGAATCTTTCTTCTTGATTTAATGTCGTTAGATTTGCTTTAAATTCTTTGTTTGTGAGTATATTCTCATGTATTTTTTTTTGCCCCTTTTGAATATAGTCATGTTATAAAAATGTGTAACAGATGGCAGCACGGTAGCTTGCACATTAATAGTAATAACTAATACATTTATGGTTAATTCCTCTAATATGTTTTTCTCTTTATACTCGTTCTAAACTGCTTTGAAAATTCTTTCTAAATTTTACTTCAAAATTTAACTTTAATAACTTTTTACAAAACTCAATGTTGGTTAAAAAATACTAAATTATAAATTTTGCTTGAATCGACTTGAATATGCGATTTTCAACCTTTTACTGGAAATAGTAGCAGTTTTTTTAACAACCTTCCTTTTCATAGTCGTAATCGAGTGTCTAATAAAGTTGAGTTCAATTTGACTTAACTCCTGTTAGAAAGATCGATGAGCACATTACTAAGATCTCGATTTCTTTTATTCATCTTAACCACTGTAAACAATATTTAAACACACGTTTTATTTTAACCATTTCCAAATATGCGTTGGTAATATTTTTTTATCTTTGCTAGTATTAATGACATTGAGTCAACTAAATATTATTTCTAACATTGAGTTTGTAAGAAAATCAAGAAGAATACTGCAATTAACCGTTATTAGTAAAATGATAAGAATGATAAAATAAATTTATATAAAGTTGTTTTCAGAAAATCTTGAAAGGTGATGTTGAATATTACACTACTAGGGATTAGTGACAGTAACATCACATATTCATAATTTCCACTTAGAAGCAAATTAGAGATTTGCAATAATAAGATTTGTCTTTGCTGGTTTATGACAGAAAGATATCCTAATTATAATTTTAAAATATTGGAGTTTCTGAATAAATACAAGTATAAAACTTCAATAATCATTTTTAAATTAATGACAAAGAACAATTTACACCGAGTATAAATAAAAAGAAACAGTGTAGTAAAACACACTTGAGAACTAAGACTCAATGAAGGAAACCTGCTTTCGAAATATAAATTTAAATGGCCAAATGCTAAATTTCATGGCTCCAGGTCATTAATAATTGCCAATTCTTAAAAATTAAAGCAGATACCAGATTCATTGTATATCAAACTAATAATTCAGCTATTTGATTTCAACACTAAAATAACAACATCATTACTAATATATGGTCCAGATCTATCTCTCAGTACACTCTGATGTCACCAATAATAAATTCAGCTTCCTGGACTACGGACGTTAAACAACATTATTTGAATGTTAGAGACCTATTCCAACCATTTGAATTTAAGAGTAATTAGTCATCCTATTTTTCAAATTTAATCTCTAAAATATAAAATAGGATAATTTGCTATCGATTGATATAAAATTTATCTCCTGTGATCAGAGATTCTCGAGAATTTTTAGATGTATATTCATCATATATTTTGTAATTAATTTCCGTTTTAATAGAAAATAATAAATTACGTCAGTGGTATATCCATCGCTGTGAATCGCTTGGCGCCACTTTGTAGTATTATTTATTGCAATCGTGATGATATAATTCATTAATATTTTTTTGGTAACGTTTGACGAGCACAGAAGTGCTTTGTATTAAAATTTCAGAGATAGTATTCCTTTGAATTTCATCTTTCGACTTACGTTTGACAACTAGGAGAATTTCATGGTTATTGAATTATAATAAAATTGTTAAACAACGAAAACTACTGCACGGAATGTTTGTTAAAGGAGTAAATAAAAAAAATTCCTGTCTATAAAACATATGTTTATTTTATGTTGTTTTCAATCAATGTTAAACATTCTCGCATATATACTATTTAAACACGTCAAAATTTGACGGGAGATCTCTCGATGAAGCAGCAATTTGTCCGTCATACCATGACGTTGATTTTCTAGTTCTAAAAAATATCCTTATATATCCTCAATTCCGGACTCATAAATTGAAAAAATGCTCTTCTTGTGTATTTGATTACTGTTTTATAAAACAATTAAATACTTCTATTTTCAGACATTCTGCTCTACCATGATTCTAAATTTTTGACAACATTCATATTATATGTTATTTTGTGTTATTTCTATGTTTGAAGTTACCTTGCTATCTCAAATTTTTCTTTCTGGATTTTGAGGTATCGAAACTATTTACTGCTTAATACAATGTATTATTCATAATGTATACCTATAAATTTTTCTTTTTTTAAATTTGAAAAATATTTTATTAATTTTAAATG
>BGPR01005883.1:0-87395 GCA_013235015.1 Araneus ventricosus | reverse complement strand
TTTTTTTTTTTTTTATTCAATAATTGTCCTGGCCATTCTTCCGCAGAAGAGCTGTGTACTGATGCCGGTGAAATTTCCGCAATGTTTCTACCCTCTAACACGACGGCGCTGCCCCAACCAATGGATCAGAATGTTATTCAAAACATAAAGATGGGGTATCGCAAGTTGCTTCTTACGAACATTCTGAATGATCCTGTGCATAATGAAAACTTGGAAAAAACGCTGAAAAATGTAAATTTAAAAGATGTCGTGTTCAGTCTTGCTAACTGTTGGGCATGTATGTCTATATTGCTGATCAACAACTGGTAGAAAAATTTGCTTCCCAATTTTATTGATTCTGAAGTTGAAGAAATTCAGCTTGCATCACTCATTAACGAATTACAAAACACGAACCCGATGTCTAATACTGAAACCCTCCAGTGGGCTGCTGATACTGACGACAGTTTGGTTCGAAATGAAATTTTAACAGATGACGAAATTATCAGGACGTGTTACCGTCCTGATAATTTCGTCATCTGTTCTGCTGTTACGCAGAAGATGATGATGACGACATCACCCCTGTAAACCCCGTCAAAATTTCTCATTCTGAGGTTGTGGCGGCACTCAACACTTCATTACAGTGGGCTGAAGAGCAAAATTTTGAAGCACACGAAAATATGCTCCTCAGACATTTAAGAGACCGCACATTTGAATTAAAAATTGGAACGGCCGCCCCCCCCCCCAAAAAAAAATCACTGACTTTTTGGACACTGATTATGTTCATTCACTTACATATATAGTAATTATGTATGTACATATCACGTTCATTCTTATCATGTTCATTTAATTTATCCATGCAATGTTACAAATATACCATAGTAACTATACATGCAATTTTTGAAAAAAGTGTTTTACGTTATTTTTTAAAACCCTCACTAATCCGGAAATCCCGCTAATCCAGACTTCCATGTGCCTGAATTCGTCCGGATTAGCGGGGTCCTACTGTAGTATGAAGTTTAAAAGTATCCCATAATAATAAAAGTGTTCCATTCAAAAAATAATTCCATAATATGTATAACATAATTAAAAGTAGATAATAATTAAAATGAAAAATTATTCTTTTTAGTATTACTCAAAGATGTGTTAAAAATTATTTTAATTTAATTAATTAATTGAAATTATTTTTTTAATTAAGTTTATTTTAAATGCTAATGACCTACCGGCTTTGATGCAAGTTGGCTGGGATTCGGGGCTATCAAAAATTGTTTCCAATTGGGCCCCGCACTTGCTAAGGCCGGGCCTGTAATTCAGTATCCGAAAAGCTAACTATTAATTAATCTATTGTTCTGTATTTGGGATATATTCCAGAAGAGAATGTCGTTCAGTTAACTTTGTGGGGAATTATTTCAAAGTCAAAAACTGTAAGGATACTGCACTTTATCTAATTTGGTTAAAAAATTTTGTCCTCTGCAATAAATCACCAATGCATCGTAAAAGCGACCCGGAGCGAGAAGAGTTGATTGATTGTTTGAAACATGGATAATACTTATTTGGGAGCATAACGAAAAAAGGCTACCTTGTCGGTAAAATTGATAAGGAGCATCGATTAATTCAATTTTTGAAATAAATAAAATAGAATTGCATAATAAATCAAAATATGTGTAGATTTTAGAAATATATATTTCCACATTGTCAAACAATCCCTATTTTTTTAAATTAATGAATATAGTGAAATGAAGTGAGGAGATTTTGATTTGGAATTTTGGAGATCGCCGCTGTTTGTAAGTATTGTTTGAAGAAATAAATTTTCTAAATGTAACAAATGGATAACTTTAAAAGATAATATTACTCGGTTAAAGAAAAATTGTACGGAATAAACAATGTATATCTATCTGTAGAAAACACTATACTTAGTTAACATTCGGAATGCCTGTCAAAACTGCTGAGGTGAAATGGTACAATACGGGCATTTTTTTCTCATTGTTAATATCTGAAAATAAAATAAATCCTTCAGATTTTTCAAAATATTTTTCTAGAAAAATTTGTATTGTAGTTGTGACGAAATGACATTTATGCAATTGAACAAGGGTCATTCCATGTCAAATCAACACAATTGTGATTCATTTTAGGACGGACCCTCTCAGATTTTGATGAAACTTGGTAAATCAAGAGTCTTAACATAGCTATGAATGAAAATATAAAAAAAAAAAATTTCATGCATCTCATTGATGAGTTATTAATCATTAATTATTGAAATTTTCATTAAAAAATGCTCTACTTTGAGACAGTTAAACCTCAATATCTCAAGAACGAAAAAAGATACAAGCTTGGATTTTATCATATATTAAAGCTCCTTTAATGCGCTTTAATTTGATATATAACACGACACAGATTTTAAATTTTAATTTTAAAATTTAATTAAATTAAATTTTTAAATTTTAATTTCTCAAAATGTGACAATTTTAAAATTCTGAAAAAATTCACAAAATTAGTTTGTACTGTGCTCTTGCATCTCCCCAAATTTCATTTTGGGATCGTCATGGGATCCAATGATACATTTAGGATAAGTTTCACATTGATGAGAAAATTGCATCACATAGAATTTTGCTTTTTATATACATAGTATAATTTTGGCAAATTTTTTATCATTAGCATTGTTAATCTTACATTACTTGTTAAATAAGGCTTTCATGCAAATTTTATTTTCAACTATGAATTTTCTAACAATATAGTGATTTAAATCTTTTATTTATTACTTAATTTTCAAAAAAAAAAAAAAAAAAATAATGAATCGATTAATATTTCAGTATTGGCACATTAAATTTTGTTTTTAATAAAATATTTTTTTAAATCTAGCATTATTTAACATTTTATTACTTTAAAGAAAACAAAACAGGCATAATTATATTTTTTACCTATTACTTATATTACTCAAACTGGGTTTACATTAAAGTTTGTGCATATGTTTGGTATTAGAAGAGATTCATAATCTCTGCAATCTTTTTCTTTTCTTCAGCTGGTAGAATGTTCACGCGACCAGTTGGTGTGATGGGATTCATTTTATAAACAATATCAGAACTGGGAATCCAGAGAACATCATGTGTTAATGGATACGAAAATGAAGGCGAATGTCCTGATGGGTGGAGGAAAGTCACTTTAACTTCATTTTCTCCCAAAATGTAACTTAGCCACCATTTTTTATTATACATGGAAATCACATAGCCATTCATATCCCTAAAATTTAACATTTCTCCTTTTGATATGACCTGATAGCTGATTGATGTTGTAGCAAATGAGAATGTTTTACTAATTTTGGCTCCACAGCATGAGGAGATAAAAAGCATGTAACTTTTGGGTCCCTGGTATTGGGATAGCCTTACTAAAACGCATTTGCTATATATTTATCTTGTCTCACATAAGTGAAGTACATGCTCTTTGAAATTTTAGATTTTGCCCATTCGTATAATTGCAACGGTGTCATAATTTGTTTTTTGTATGGCCTTTGTAGACTGGCCCTAGCAGCTTCTCTTTTAACAGCTCCCCAACTCCATCAAACGGACCGTTATCGTGAGAAGTGGCTGAAAAATGTCATCCAGCATCAATTCCAAAATCTCTTTGGTGATAGCACAGATTTGAAAAGTTCTTTTTATTTTTGTACTGGGCAGCTGAGCCGTTTGAAAAATAAAAAAAAATTCAGCCTGTTCTCAAATTTTAATAAATCAATAAGCTTCTGCTGAAATAAATGGACTGCTACATTGTTGTGCTCAAGGCACTCTGAGCTATAGTGTTGAAGTGTGTTTTCCTCTGTAAAGAACACAACAAAAGGATGAACAGTAGCTTGAGAACTGTTCCAGTGGTTTTCAGAGAAATCGCAAACTACTGTCACCTCCGATTCTAACAGGCTTTCCTTTGTATTGGCCATAAAAGCACTTTGTTGTTTGGCAATAAAATAGTGACGGAAAAGAACTTTAAGATCTCTGCAGAAAATATCCACAAATTCATCAGCAGATTTCTTGAAGGTTTCCAGGTTACACCTGTCAACAGAAACCCAATGATGAAAAGTGAAAGTTGTTTCTATCAAAAATGTTTTTGAAGTTCATACTCCAATATTTCTTTTCTTTCATCAAAGCCAGGACAAATTTCACAATTTGAAAAATAGCAGTCGATCGAAGCTGGATTACATACCATTTTCAAAAGGCAGTCCTTATAGTTTATTTCCCAATCTGTAAAACTTTTCATTTTCGAATTTTCAATAATTAATTTCACGTTTTGATGAATGGTGCATACACAAATTGTATGTGTACCACTTTGCCCAGCTAGTATACAATTTTTTGGTCGTAATTCAGCAAATTTTGAAAAACCAATTTTAAGTGTAGGAGATTTTTCTTTGAAGAGCTTGTATCCATGTGAAACTTATCCTCCATGTATCACTGGATCCCATGACGATCCCAAAATGAAACTTGGGGAGATGCAAGAACACAGTACAAACTAATTTTGTGAATTTTTTCAGAATTTTAAAATTGTCGCATTTTGAGAAATTAAAATTTAAAAATTTAATTTAATTAAATTTTAAAATTTAAATTTAAAATCTGTGTCGTTTTATACATCAAATTAAAGCGCATTATAGGAGCTTTAATATATGATAAAATTCAAGCTTGTATCTTTTTTCGTTCTTGAGATATTGAGGTTTAACTGTCTCAAAGTAGAGCATTTTTTAATGAAAATTTCAATAATTAATAATTAATAACTCATCAATGAAATGCATGAAAAAAAATTTTTTTACATTTTCATTCATAGCTATGTTAAGACTCTTGATTTACCAAGTTTCATAAAAATCTGAGAGGGTCCGTCCTAAACAGTGTGTTGACTTGACATGGAACGACCCACAAGTGGGAGATTTCTCCCCTCGAATTTTACACAATATGACCCATTTCGTTTTCAATGTATTGTGAAGAATATTGAGTAACATTTCGGACCTCTTTCTTTTGATTGATGTAGTCCAAATGTGTTGTCACCAACATTGCAGATCTGTATCAAGACCACATACCAAATTTCCTTTACCTAGCTCGTTGTATGTGTTTATTTTTGAATGCAACGTCTTTGTCTTGCAGATTTCGTTTTTTTCTTTCTATTTTCCACTTTAGATGAAGTGTGCATCATTGTGCACTTCAAATAAACTATAAATAATAAAATTAAACTAAATTTAGGAATGGTAATAAATGAAAGAGTGGGGTATTAAATCCATTGCATGTTTAATCTTCTTATTCTGAATATGTCTGATCTATCCATTTCTGTAGTTGATTTTACAGTATCTCCCATCTTTGACAGGATAGAAAAGTTAAGCAATTATAACATAATAATTTTTTGTTGAGTGAGCAGTCGAAGATGTCACGAGCTGCTATGTTTGTGTTAGTAAAATTTATCCTTAAAATTATGTTGGTGTGGGTATCGTGCACGTAACATTTGTGTTAATTCTGCAAAATTATCATTTGAAGAGAAATAATTCATCACATTTTAGTTTGTAGATTGAAAATTGAACTTATCATCACTGTTTGAATTGTCTATACTTGAATATTAACTTATCTATATCTATAAATAGATAAAAGTCTAAAAAAAATACTTAGTTTATATATATATATATATATATAATTTAAATTATTGAATAAATCTTTTTAATATTTTACCTTTTATCCCATGAACAACGGCAATTTTTCATGTTATTATGATAAAGAATCAAAATATTTAGGAAAAACTGACAGCAGTAGTAAAAAATTAATATGATTTAGAATTTGTAGGAATTGCCCAATTTTATTTGTTACTGTAAAACTTTTCTAAGTTGCCACCCACCTCAATGACCACTTTTGTTTTGCACAGAATTTTTGGCCCATAGACATAATATTAAAACAACCTGTAGTAACGACCACTGAAACCCTTCAGAGTGGCTAGTTTGGTCGCAAGTTCAACTTCAATGAAGTCCATTCTGTTCTTCTCTCTGACCTTGGTCTTTTTTATTAACAGAAAGGGGAGGAAAGAAGGAAGACAAAAAATGATTAATGTGGAGTTTACGGTACCCACTTACTTTGTTCCTCTTAGGATCGCCAACTCTTTGCTGCCAAGAACGGAAATGAGAGAACATCTCTTTTCAATGCATCTAGATGTTTTTAACGAGTGACAAGCGTGCATGCGTACAAATTGATCTTTTCATCAGTGTTTTGCGTATCAGGCTATATTGCGCCACGTTTCGATTGGACTGTTTTGTTCAACTCTTCGATGTGATTGGTTGATTCATTCGAATTTGAATAAAACTTCATTTTGATTTCCTCGGATTGAATATCGGTTCAGTACCGTGTATGTTATTCTCTGTTTTTCATTTCTCAATGAATAAGTGAAGCTACAAGTATTCCGCTATGCTGAAAGCGAAGCCGCTGATATTTTTTAAGTTAAAAAATTTGCCCGGTACACGTTTGAAATGCTGCAGACATTGAGTTAGGAAATTCTAGTTTCAAGAATTTTTCATACCTAGATTCCTAACATTCAATGAAAAAGCGAAGCTACTAGTTTCCTGCTATGCTGAAAGCAAAGCCGTTGATGTTTTTTTAAGTTAAAAAAATTTGCCCTGTACACACTTGAAATGCTGCAGGCATTGCATGCTCAATTTCTCCTCTTCGGATGACATATGCGCAAGAGAGCAATAAGAATCACACTGCATATCCAAAACAGTATTTGGTGATGACAAATGAAATTGCTCCAAGAAAAATTCTTATCCTGATGTGTAGAGAAAAGTGAATTTCGACCTCTACTGGGATTGGTTATTCAAGAGTTCATTTCTGCCTTTCAAGTTCTGATCCAGATTTTGACAAAGAAGCTGCTGATATGGGTTGCGACCATCCTCAAAAGAAACTGAGCTCAGCAGATTTTTGGAAAAATAAATATTATTGCCCATCCATCAACAACTACCAATGAAATGATTAGGGATTTATTTTTCATATTAAAAAAACTAAACTGAAATATTTTACCTCTTAAAAAGAGCTAGATCAAGCAAATGCCAATTATATATCTTTTTCTAAAAAAAAAAAAAAAAAAATTCAAAATACTTTTTTCTTTAGATGATTCTTAAAATTTGAAATAAATTAGGGCAAGTTTAAATATGTATCATGGACTTCTAGCCATGAAATCCTTCTAGAGCAGCCAACTTCCTGGGTAGCCGTTTTTCCTTAGAATGGATGGTGGCAGCTTTAGAGAGATTTTACTGCATTTAAAAATTATCATTGATCTATTGCTATTCAAAAAAAAAAAAAAAAAAAACTTGCTTTATTATTTATTTTATTAAAGATTATTGGTTTGCAAAGTTTTAAGTTCTGTTTTTTGTTTGAGATTTATTAAAGCATGAAATAAATTTTTCTATTCATTAGGTGATAAAAATTTGAAATGGAAGTCTTGTAATATTCTGTGCCATAGAGATATGAAAATCTCGAAACTGAAAGAAGCTGCTTCTTTGTATGTCTTATTTCAACATTTTAAAGTAAGTAACATTTTGTTCATTTTACTCTGATATCTTAATAAGTGAAAAATTGTTAACAATATTACTTATCAGATACATCTATTATATAAAGCATAAAATACATGTACTTTTTTGTCTGTCACAAGAACTCCTCTTAAACTATGAACAGTAGCATCATAAAATTTTCACATGCCATTTTGAGGTCCATTTCTACATAAACTGTGCTAATTTGAAGTTTCAGAATTATTTCTTAAGGTGGTCGTCTAAGCTTATAATTCACTAAAATCATATCAGTACCACTATTATGTATTGTTGAAGTCTAGAATTTTGTCAGAATGGTCCGAAATATATCCATAATTAATGTGTGAAACTCCAAAATGGTCTTAATATTTTTTTAAAATAAAAAAACCCCAAATATTCACAAAATTTTGTTAGGTACTTTCAGTACATGAAGGTGAAGATAGATGGCCTCCTAAGTGCCAATCAATTATGGTCTTGGACTGTAAAAGTGTAATGAAAGCTAATTTTGTTTATTTTTGAAAAAAATAATTACATATGAAGAGTTTTAATACTAGTTTCTCAACAATAAAACATTCTTTTGAAGGAAAAAAACAGCTAAATTTATTACAAACCTATATTTTGTCCTGTGTGTTTAGTATTTTGGCAACCCTATATGGAGAATTGTTGAATAGAAAGATAATCTCTCTTTAGAACGTGAAGAGTACTCCCTGCCGCAATTGCATTCTTCTGTCCGGGGTCGAAAATAAGCCAAATAGTTCCCCCGCGGGTAGAAGTTTATTGCAGTTTCTTTTCTGCTCTATAGAAGGAGATTTCTTATTTGCAGTTTCTGCTGCTGCAATTAACCAGATTTCAGTAAACCTGGAGTTTACGGTGCCGGCCTGCTTCTCACCAATTCTTCTTGGCGCAATTTTATGCTCTGTCGCCAAATGCTGTTTTGGATGTGCAGTATGCTTTTTATTGCTCTCTAGCGCATGTGTCACCTGAAAACGAGAGATTGAGCATGCAATGCCTGCGGCATTTCAAGTGTGTACCAGGCAAATTTTTTAACTTAAAAAAAACATCACCGGCTTCGCTTTCAGCATGGCAGGAAACTAGTAGCTTCGCTTTTTCATTGAATGTTAGGAATCTAGGTATGAAAAATTCTTGAAACTAGAATTTCCTAACTTTTTCATTGAATTTTAGGAATCCAAGTTTTTAAAAAAATTCCGAAAACGAGAATTTTCGCACGCAATGCCTGCGGCATTTCAAGCATTGATGAGATTTCTATCTCTTTGAAAAATATTACGTAAAACTTTGGCTGAATTTTACTTCAAAGAAATTCTATAATCACGCAGTGGACTTTAAATAACATCTAATCGCATACTAATATGACTTTTAATGCAACAACTTTTAGTTGATTAATATCAGAATCAACAATATTTAGGGCTAACGGCATTTATTACTTTAAGTGCAGCAAAAAATATAAAAGCACAAAGTTACTATTACAACTTGAAAAATAGAAAAATATTTACATGCTCATTTGAGCAACAGTAGCATGAATCAGCCAGTGAGCGAAAGCAAAGAGAGGATAAAAAAAAACAAATGCTTGCAACCGCTTTTATACAATCTTCTGGCGATCACGTGGGAAAGATTTGCATACAATGTGGCAGTTACGACTCGGAATCATAAATTCAGAATCTCATGCTAATTAGATGATTGCATCTAAAAATGGTTTAATCTTGCACAATACTAATATAGCATGAGATCATGAACTTTAATTTATTATTTATAATACTGATATGTTTATAGATTAGGAAAATTGTGTTTAATGATTAATAAAAACGATTTCTCGGGAATGAACAGAAGCGAACTACGCTGTTGTTTATGTAGGCATTTATCGCGTACATTTGAAAACTTTAGGTCAGGAAAAACCGAGAAAAAGGTAAATACAATATATTATGTTTAATTTATCTTTTTCCTAACAAGCATGTACCTGCCAAATTTTTTTAACTTAAAAAAACATCAGTGGCTTTGCTTTCAGCATAGCGGAATAATCATAGCTTCACTTATTCATTGAGAAACGAAACACACAGAATAACATACACGGTGCTGAACAGATATTCCATCCGAATAATTCGAATTTATCGACCAATTGCATCGAAGAGTTGAACAAAACAGTCCAATTGAAACGAGGCACAATATAGCCTGATAAGCAAAACACAGATGAAAGGATCAATTTGTGCGCATGCGCACTTGTCACTCGTTAAAAACATCTAGATGCAACCAAAACAAATGTTCTCTCATCGCCGTTCTTGGTGGCAAAGAGTTGGCGATCCTAAGAGGAACGAAGTAAGCGGGTACTGTAAACTCCAGGTTAACCCAGATTTCTTTCATAGGGCTTTTACTATATACGCTAGTTAACTCCATCTATCTTGCTTTCTATACACTTGTAATTTTCATCAATAATAAATTTATTGATTTAAATTTAAATAAGATTTGATTAAATATAATATATAGAAGATTATTTTTTATAGTTACTCTAGCATTTGTGGGTACTTACTTATATAAATTATTTTCTGGATAGTAACTAATAATCACTTCCCTTTTTCAAAGTTGCGATACAGTAATGAAGGATAAAAACTTGCTATTTATTGAAAGTGCGAAACAATAAGCTTTCCCTAGGGTACTATACTCAAAAGAAAAAGGAAGCAAATATTTATTGCCTAAATAAGAATTGTGCTTGCAAATAAACACAGGGACAAAAACACAAAATCCTTCTCCATGCAAATAAACATGAGATGGAACTAAAAGACTGATTACACTCATACAAAATTATCAAATCAATTTTTTAAAATTTCCCATAATTTTAAATACAGTAAACATTTACTGAATCTTTTTTTTTTTTTTGCTTGAAAATAAAAAATATTTACATTTCATTCTTATGGGTCATTTTGCGCTGTGTTTAAAAATTAAACATACATCAATTATGCGAATATTTGATTTTTCCTTATTCTTTGAGGACTCGAATGAAACTAACAAATCTATCGGATAATAAGTATATACTCTCTATTTATAAAGAAAAGCTGGAATCTATGGCATTTTTATGAAAAGCATCATAACCGAGCTTATTTTAATTCTACATATACGTTTTGATATTATTCTTTTCAGAATTTATCCAATTTCAGTGCTATACTTTTAGAATCTCAAAATTTTATTGCCTTTTAAAGTTTTGAACCAAAAAGCATAATACCAGGTAAGTCAAAATGAATATAGCGATTACAAACAGCTATAACTATTTAATGGAAAAGAATTTATCAATAAGATTAACACAGAATGTAGACAGAACTTCAAAATTTTGTATACATACGTCATAGATGTTCTATGTGACTTCCCTTGGTTACACGGACAACTTCTAGGCGGTAGTCCATTTCATGTTATACATTCTGAAGCATTTGTTCAGTCACTGATGCAAGCGCATTACAAATGCGTACTTTGAGTTCTTCAATTGTTTTGGGCATGGGAGGCACATAACCCCATAGAAAAAAATAGGGTGTCAAGTCCGGAGATCTTGGTGGCCAAGAGCAGAAGACATCGTCGGCATCTCCACTTCGACTGATCCAACGCTATGGAAGATGTTGGTTAAAAAATGTGCGAGCCTCCGTACTCCAGTGTGGGGGTGCTCCATCTTGCTGAAAGATGTAATTCGTGGAATCGGAGTCTAGCTGTGGCATTAACCATACCTCAAGCATGTCAAGGTAAGCATTTGATGTAACACTTCGCTCACTGAAGAAAAAAGGACCGTACAATTTATGTGATGAGATCACGCAGAACACATTAACTTTTGCTGAGTCATGTTCATGTTCAATTTCAGTGGAAGGCTTCTCCGTACCCCATATTCGACTGTTGCAGGGTGGCCACCCGACTGGAAAACCGGGAATAATCAGGGAATTTCGGGAGACCGGGAAAAAACAGGGAAAAGTCAGGGAAATTTATTCTGAACCTGGAATTTTTTTTATTTTGATATTTTTTTATTTTGCGACAATTCGCTGATCTTTTTTTATGAATAGAATGAAACACCGTTGGCAACCAATGAAACTCAAGTCATTTACTGACAGTCAAAAACGAATACCATTTGTGTTCATGTACCTGGCGAGGTGTTTACATTTAAATTTCCGAGGGACCGAAATTTCGGCTATTAGTCCAGTCAACGAAGGGTTTGAAAAAAAGCATTAAATCATATAGTTTTGAAAATTGGTACACATGTTCGTTAGGGGCTTCTGATAAACATACTAAAAATCCCCAGTCCTGGGGGGTAAGCTCACGTCGCCATCTTGTATTTCATCCCCCTTTTTTAGTTTTTCCAGAATATCTCGAAAACTATTAAGTTTTCAAGTTACAATTGATTTAACAAATTAAAGAGCGTCAAATTCCCTACAAATAGATGCTTATATTTTTCTTCCAGTTTTAATTGTTTTCCAGATAATGTGTCTCAAATGTTGTCCCATCTTGGATTTCATTCCCCCTTTTTTAGTTTTTCTGAATAACTCGAAAAGTATTCAATTTTCAAATCTTATTTGATTCAACAAATTAAAAAGTGTGAAATTCCTTTCAAATAAATACTTTTATTTTTCTGCCAGCTTTAATAGTTTCGGAGATAATGGGTCTCAAAAGTTGTCGCCATCTTGGATTTCATCCCCCTTTTTTAGTTTCTCTTGGATATCTCGAAATCTATTCAATTTTTAAATAACATGTAGTCAGCAAATTAAAGAGCGAAAAATTCCCTATAAACAAATGCTTTTATTTTTGTTTTAGCTTTAATAGTTTCCGAGATAATGGATTTCAAAATTTGCAACCATCTTGGACTTTATCCCCCCCCTTTTTACTTTTTCTTAAATATCACTGAAACTATTAAAGCTAGAAAATAAATAAAAGCATGCATTGGTTGGGAATTTTACGATAATTAATTTGTTGTATTTAATGTAATTTGAAAATTAAATAGTTTTCGAGATATTAAAAAAAACTAAAAAAAGGGGGATAAAATCCAAGATAACGGCAAATTTTTAAATCCATTTTCTCGGAAACTATTAAGGCTAAAACAAAAATAAAAGCATATGTTTGTAGGGAATTTTACGCTCCTTAATTTGCTGATTGCATGTAATTTGAAAATTGAATAGATTTTGAGATATTCAAGAGAAATTAAAAAAAGGAAATGAAATCAAAGATGGCGGCAACTTTTGAGGCCCATTATCTGGGAAACAATTAAAGCTGGTAGAAAAATAAAAGTATAGTTTGTATTGAATTTTATGCTCTTTAATTTGTTTAATCAATTGTAATTTGAAAGCAATATTTTTCGAGATATTCAGGAAAAACTAAAAAAGGTGATGAAATCCAAGATGGCGCCGCAAACTCACTCTCCAGGAACGGGGACTTTCAGTATGTTCATAATAACCCCTCACGAACATGTGTAACAATTTTCAAAACTATATGAATTAATGTTTTTTCACCCCCATTTTGGACCTTCGTTGACTGGTTCTATATGAACAGATTCACGTTCCTTTTGGTAGTTAAATTAGATGATACTTGAGATGAAAATCCATAGTATAATCACACTCGGATGTGGAAGAAGATCCGGGATGTGGCTATATGTCCATTCGATTCAGATAGCTTACGAGATCGAACATTTCTCTTTATCTGTCTACAAGTTAGCATCCACACTATTGTCTGCTTTTTTGATGATTTAATATCAAATAGGAGTTATACCAGAATTAGTTTGTTTTTCCATTTCTGGAGATCTTTTCATTGAATTATGTAGTATTAGAAATTAGTGGTAATATTTTTTTTCCAGCATTTTTTTTGTTTATTTTGTGTATATTTTTTTTCTCTGAGTGTTGGGAAACATTATGATTACTGATCATTTTGATAAATTTTGGGATCTTCAAAGTATGGGAAAGTCGTTACCCATACATTTAAAAGAACAATTTTTTTTTTTTTTTTTTGTGCACGTTTTTTTTTTTTTTTTTTTTGTCCTTTACGCACGCCCAGATCTTTGACATGCGAGATCAAATTTAGCAAAGTGATGGATTAGCACAAGAGGGGAGCTGACGCCACAGTAATTTTTAAAAAAAAATTCAAACTAGATTTTTATTTATTTAATTTTAAGTGGTAAATTCAGGTTTTCCCCCTATTTTCGCGAATTTTATTTTTTCTCTCTCTTTTTTCTTTGATGTTTTATTTTATTTATTTCTTTTTATATATTGTCCATTTTGAGATGTATTGAAGGAAGTTGGTTGGAATAAAAAGTTGCTTTTTTTTTCTTTTGCAAACTATTCGATTCCATTCGTGTGACAGAATATTATGCTTCTGTGTTTTAATTTATAAACATCAGTAAAAAATCGTTTTCTTACATTTTTTTCTTTGCCTTTTTATGTTTTATTTTGCAACGTATATTTTTATTGAGATTTTGATCGTCCTAAAGATTTTTTAAGTTTATATTTTTAATCAGAAAAACCTGGAAAATTCCGTTGTAAAGATGTATTAGTTATTTTATGGTTTATTGTTTAAAAGTTTTAAATAAATGTTCTTTTTTCAAGCATTTTGCTTTTTTATTCAAACCATACTGACTTGAACGAATACTTAATATGACCAATTTGCAGGTGATTTATTTTCTATGGTTGATGGACTACCTCCGAAAAAAGTCAGGGAAATTTTTTATAAAACCTGGAAATGTCAGGGAAAAGGCAGGGAAATTGAAACAGCAAAAATGATGGCCACCCTGTGTTGTACCGGTTAACCTTCCCACTTATGTGGAAGGTTGATTCTTCGCTAAAAATGATACGATCGGCCATTGTTTCATCCTCCATGCTTTCCTGCATAAAGGTAGCATAATTCATACGTTTGCCGTAGTCTTCCTGATTCAATTGGTGCACAAGTTGAATTACATATGGTTTCATTTTCAGCCTCTTCCTGAGAACACGCCATACCGTTTTTTGTGGCATTTCTAATTCCCTGCTGCCTTTGTACATCAATTTCCGTGGATTCGTTCATACGTGCTGCAAATTCTTTCAATATTTTCCGCTGAAACACGTGGCCTTCCGCTAGTTTTCCCTTTGCACAGACATTCAAACATCTGATGCCATCTGCATATGTTGTTCGCATTTGGAGGTTCTTGATTGTAACGCTGACAAAATCTTCTCTGCACTGCGATAACAGAATGGCATTTGTTAAATTCTAACACGCAGAATGCTTTCTGCACGGGACTCGCCATTTTTACTAATGAGACGCCCGTAATGAACAGGTTTCTTGTCGTTGTGAAGTTTCAACTCACGCATGCGTAGGCTTCTGCTTCACTGCTCCTTACGTAAAGAAATTTTAAAGTTCCGTCTACATTTTGTGTTAATCTTATTGATAAATTCTTTTCCATTAATTAATTATAGCCGTTTGTAATTGCTATATTTATTTTGACTTACCCAGTATTATTTTCATTTTTAGTTACTGCGTGTAAACTTGGCGTCAATAAAAATAGTTTAGATAATTGCTTCTGAAGTTATCACAAGAAACAATCAAAATTGCAAGATAAAGGAACATCTATGTAATAACGCTGGAGTTTCGAACTTAGTCTGTGTCTACTCTCTATTATAGTGTTGTCTTATATTGGATTAACGTCAAGTTTTTAAGCTACACGAGGGCAATTTTTAAAATGACCCCGTAATTTTAAATGTTGACCAATTGACGAGAACACCTGAGCTGTGACGCCATTCTCCAAACTTCCATTCCTCACCAATGCATAGTGGTTTTAAAGAAATTTATTTGATATTATTTCTTTTCTGAACCTAAATGAACTTATGTAATTCCATTAAGGTATCTGACTACGCCCGGCTACGAATTTTTGAAAAAGCAATTTAATGAGCAATTTCTGCTTATTTTCTGAGTCAATGTGATTCAAAACAATGAATGATATCAGTCAGGAAATTTTTTGTCTCTTGAGATTCAGTAAAATGGGAAAATTTAGGTTAAAAATGGTGAAAATCAGAGCAAAAAGCAAAACACTCTAGCAGAAATTCTAAAGTGTGTATTTAAATTCTTTCTCTGCACAGCAAACTTACAACAATGGTGAAGGCAATGAACTAGTATCTAAGAAATATTTACATTTACAGGAACGTTATGGCAAGTAGAGTATTCTCTTACTCAAAATTTCACAAAATACATAGACATAAACAACATTAAGGAGCTCTAAATAAAAAACTGTTGATTTCAGAACTATATCCCTTTTTCATTGCCTTTATAACACTTAAGGTAGCATGTATTCAAAATTTCAGGAAAATATATTCATAATCTTTTGAGATATCATGTTTTGCGTAAGTAACTTTTGACAAAATATAACTTTCCTAAAAACACATTTAAAGATTTAATTTGCTTTTCATAAAAAATATATTTATTTAACTTCTTTTAAAATTTGCCACATTTGTAGGATATACCTTCTTTATTCAGAATTTTATCTCATTTTTTTTATTTCGAGAGCCTTTAATTTTTTTCTAGCATTTTTTTGTCCTTGCCAAAGACTGTCTCTTAGAAGTGACGATTCTATGATTATCAAGGTTAAGATATTATTTCAATGTATATATTGTCCCAGTTCATAAAATTAATTAATAAGACCATCAAAAGCGATTTAATTTTGTCGAACATATGCACACATTAAACGATAAATACAGCTATTGATGCCCCAAAATGTGAAGACTCCACAAATATGCATTTTGGCAAAAAAATGTCCGCAGTAGCTTGTCGAAACTCAAAAACTTATTCAATTTGACATGGTTTGCCGATAGAGTATATAATTAATTCAAATAAGTCGAAAGCAAATTCATTTATACTTCAAAGTGCGGTGTAATTGGTAAAATGATGGAAAATAGCTAACCTCCTTGTAGCTACCGTGTTATATAAAAAAATTTCTATATCTCCATTTCTGTTTATCGTGGAAATGAAATAAACCCAGATTTAGAAAGCTAAATAAATAGGCTTTAAAGTAAAACCATAATAAAAAAAAATGTGAATTTTGAACTGATCCATTGCTGCTAATGACTACAGATATTCATTGAAAAGAAAAGCTCATCAAGCATTGAAACGACACATTCCTGCGAAGATGTTTTCCTTTGTACTGATTGAAATTCTTTCTTAAGCCTGGGAAAGTGAATATCTAGACTACTGATGAACTAAGCTTTAACATATGCACACATCCGATTTGTGTCGGAAAAGTCATTAGCCGTAAATTCCTGGAGAAGTGATTAGTAGCTGTTGGGTATTGCATAGAGACCTACTGGGAAGCTGTAAATGTAATTAATGGCGGTTTTGCTCATGATTTTCTCTAGGAAACTGGAAGAGAGCTTTACCTGCAATTAGAGTGGTAAATTTCTGGCTCTCTGATTGTGACAATAAAACATGAACTTGCCAAGTTAAAACTGGATATGTGAACAGCTTCTTAGAGGGAAATTTTCTATTGCGATATTAAGAAAATACTTCTTCATTTTGGGGCCCCAAGTACGCGCTTGGCCTGGTGCACCTAGCCTTTAATACGCTCCTGGTTATAATTGTAATATTATGGGTTCATAACTCATTGTAATACAAAATCATGACAAGTAGAGTAGAGTTACAGTCGTAGAAAGCTTTCTTAGGAAAAATTGTGGAAAAATGTATTTTTTTCACTTTCAGTTATATAACTGGCGGTTAATTTCATTTGGCAATAACAAACACTTTATTTTAAAAAGTTTGTTTATGGATCCGATTTTAAAACTAACTACTAGCGACAATAGGCTAAAACCTAAAAATACATCAACATCATGAAGTTTTGACAATAATTGAACTTTCCCTTTACATTTTTCTTTCTTCATTTTCATTTCGTCAAACTTTTCAATGAGAAAAAGTAACCTAATAGGATTTTTTTTTTAAAAAAAAAAAGGAAAAATAAGCTTTTAAAATAATTTCAAGGGGTGCTGCAGCCCTAATATATGAGCTGCCACTAGATAGAGAAGACCTCGAGTCATCTGATAGGTATTTCTTTATCAAACTCTATTGTCCAGAAAAGAAAAAGAATGCAGCCTTTTTATCTGAACTGAAAAAGGAAAGATCAATGTGTTGGAAGTTATGGGGGAGATGACGCTATCTAATAACATTTTTAAATACTTATATGAATAGGAACCAAGGTGAAACGACATTATAACAAGAAATTGTAACTAACATTCTGGCACAACTAAAAAGCAACATACTAAAGAATTTTCAGTGCAAAACTTTTATTTTTAATAAACAAAATTTGTAAGTGAAATATGTACAATTGAAGCCTATTTAAAAGAGCTGTTATATATATTTTTTTGTGTCGCAGTATGGCGAAGAAAACAAAATATTCAATTTGGACACCTTTTTTTTTTAACCAATTGAAGCAAAAATTGGAAACGGATTTACAATTATTGTTAGCTGACCTCATACCAATTTTTGTTTATCTAATGCATAGCGTTTAGGAGTTATTGTGTTCAAAAGTATGCAATTATGCAGACACACAGTCGACCTTTAGTCATTAACCCTTTGACGGCTTTGGTCCAAAATTTGATGCCGACCTACATTCCTGTTGATAAAACTGTATACCAAATTTTATCCACCTAGCTATTTAAGTTTTCGAGTTACGTTCACATGAACACAGACAGACAGGCAGATTTCCCATAGACGGATTTTGTCCAAAATTTTATAAGAAACCTACAAATTATGTGTAAATATCACATACCATTCTCGCTCTGACCGTTTTGGAGTTATTGTGTTCACAGACTGACATGGTTCCAAAATTGTGTTTTTTGGACTCCGGGAGGTCTAAAACATGGAAATTCGTCAAAATATAGAGTTTGAATTTTTTGTCAATTACAATATTGTATAGCAATGGATTCAGAAACCCTCCGCACTTTTGTGCATGCACCAGGTGCAGTTATTTTCATCAAAATAGGGGGAAAGTGAAGAATGGAGGGGTGAGTTTACATTTTACTGAGCGTGAT
Source organism: Araneus ventricosus (assembly GCA_013235015.1). Lineage (NCBI taxonomy): Eukaryota > Metazoa > Arthropoda > Arachnida > Araneae > Araneidae > Araneus > Araneus ventricosus. The sequence continues at coordinate 68,888 of BGPR01005883.1, read as the reverse complement.
CGAAGAAAGAACTCCGGAAATGCGCACACATGACTCATTGCCTGATACACCTTTCCAGCGAAAAATCGTCTAAAAGTGGTAGTCTCGGAATCCGTTGCTGAACTATACTTTCTCTTTATATACTTTGTATACAAAAAAGCTTGCTTGCAAATAAAGAATAGAATAAGGATATTAATTTAAATTTTTTATTAATGCTTTTACTGAAAATTGTAGCAGTAAAACAGCTTGTAATTTTCTTTTATAATTTTGTATTTAATTATATAATTGAGACTTGGAGCTAAGAGATTTGGTGCAAACATACTTTGAAGGGTGGGAATGTGCTCCTTGGAGGCCTTTTTTTGAAATTTTAATTAAAAATTAGGCAAAATTTTGACGTTTTTCCTTAATAACTTGTGATAATATTAGAGCACAAAAATCATTTTTACATCATCTAGAAGTGTAAAAAATTTCCTTTCCAGCGATATCAATTAAATTTCCGTACAATGTTTTCTCGGATTTTAATAAATTTTCAAAAATATTTTTTGGCATAATTTACAACAATAATTTTCATTGTTGCAACGCAACTCAAACTATTTTCATTTTTTAAACAAATATTTAATTGCATATTTCTCTTTCGTTGTTGTAGTCTGAGATAGGATCTTATTACATTTTTCTTTCTTTTTTTTATTTCATCAAGATTTTTGCAAAATCTATAAACCTAGTTCTATGAGATATTGCTTTAAGAAATATATGAGTCATTCTCCAGAAAATGTACCATTTGAAACAAAATATTTTCACATTTCAAAACCTTATTTATTTATTTTTTTCCCCATTTTTATATGAAACTTCTACTTACTAGAAGTTACCAGAAGCAATGGCCCAACTAAATTTAAATTATTTTACTCATAAATAAAAACATATATAACCTTATTCATGGAGGGTATATAAAACTCAAGAAAATTAATAATTACTACACTAAAATAAATTGTAAACATTTAACCAGCTCATACAGAGAATTAGAAAATAAAATTATTAATTATCTTATTAATTAATTAATTTTCTTAATATTATCAAAATTAAAAATTGGGATTAAGATATAGCTTAAATTTTAGTCATTCACTTTATGAGTTTAAAATTTGTGTTTAATACATGTATAATATCAGTATAGTCTGAAATTGCTGGCTAAAAACAATGCATCTTACTTCCTTGACAATGAAATTGACAAGGGTGTCACAGAGGTGAGAAATCTTCTATAAAAATAGGCTTAATGGATGCTTTTTTCAGAGAAAAAAAAACCTATTTTTTGGTATTACAATCTGCACATGTAAATCATATTAAAACAGTTAAAATTGTATTATTATATTATTTTATATATTTGAACTTCAAGGTCACGGAGGTGAGATATCTGAATAACCAAACTTGTTTCTTAAGAAAAAAATCTTTCTACTTGTCTCTAAACCAAAAGTTCATTTACTTTTTGTAGCTGTAATAAACAAGATGGATGACATGCATCATGGGAAACAAAATGTGATGGCTGTACTGTTATTTATGAGTAAAAAAATGGCAATTTAAGTTCGGATAACGGAGGTGAGAATATGTGTGACACCATTCATTGTTGTTCTGAAACAAACTAAATCACAATATAAAAATTTAAAATATGCTTAAACATCTAGTATTTGAGACACTTGTGGCAGGAATAATAAATATTTAATTTTTTTTTTTAATTAAACAAGTTATTGAACATTATTAACAGTCACAGTATCCATAGTATCCCATATATTTTTATTTTATCTCTTTTAAATGATACTTTGCTTATTTCTTATACTGATTTCACTTGAAAATCTTTTTGATTCCATAATGTGGCAAGAAACTGAGCTGTAATATTTGGGAAATAGCAAATGTTATATGCTTTTGTTTGCACTTCTATTAAAATTGAATTTAATTTAGCAATATGTAATTAATGAAATTCAAAACTATATTCTTGAAGATGAAAACTTTCTTCCAATTTCAGTAGATATTGGTTTGAATCTTCTGTTTTATTTTTATCTTTCAAAAATAACATATAAGGTTCAGAAATTCTGTTTGAAAGTATTTCATTGGGCAGCTTTATTGTTTATTTTAAATTTTGTTTAACAGAATATTTAGTACTAATATGATGGGCCAACCAGCTGATTGCCCAAGGCAGTTAGTTATTCTTAAAGATCTTCATTTAAGTGAACTTAAAATAATGACACAGACATTTGCATTCACAGTCTCTTTTGGCATGCTTCTGGGCAAGCTGTGGAGGAGTGTAATAAAGCAAATATTTCTATTTCCAACAAGAGACTAAAAATATTGTATTATAAATTTAATTACAAAAAATACAAAATGAGTTTGAATATCTCGAGCAAATGCGGATAATAAAGCTAGTATATATTTGTATATTGCTTACAAAATTTTAAATTATTTTCGAAATTCTATTCTCACATTGATTAAATTCTTTTATATTTCAGAACAAATGATATAGAAATTAAACTACAAATAATTTTTTTCATTTTAGCAGCAGTTCAGTCATTCACAATCATCAGACTATCTAAATTCATGTTGACTAGGGGGCTCTGCCCCCTGCTCGCTAAAGCTCGCCAACCCCCAGGAGGATTGCGCTGCAATCCTCCGGGGTTCGCTACGCAAACACTGCTTGCTTCGCTCGCTACAATGAAGACACTGGGTGTCCTAGCACAGTTGTTATAAAATCTCTCTCTCTCTCTATATATATAACACCCCTGCTCGTTCCGCTCACCAACACCGAAGAATCATGTTGTGATACCATCTCGCTTGCCGTACAGTTATCCATTTCTGTGCTAGTATTAGGAAATTATAAGTACATTAATTACTGAAAGTAAATTTAAATTATTTGAATTTGCATCAACTCCTAAAATTAATTTTTAATCAGTTTCTACAATTAAAATCTTCTGGTAGCATATATATATATGTAAATGTTAGAAAGAAATTTGAAAGGTAATATTTATAATTCAAAGATGATTAAAAATCAAAATTATTTTCACCAATCAGAAATCAGTTATTTAAAACTTCTTGGCATACACTTTTGACTATTTCTTCAACAGTTTATTTCAACATAACTTCATTCCACCAAAATTGTAAGTTTAAAACTGATAAGATAGATTTTTCCAAATCTTCAAAATAAATTTAAAAAAATTGCTTTTTCCACCAAAATTTCAAATACACACTCTTTCTTATGAAATATTACACAGAAAAGCTTCCCCACTTGTATACATGCTTATTCCAACAATTATTTAGTCAAGAAAGATATAGTGTTTTTCTCAGTGTTGTCATTTGTGTTTTAAATCGCAGAAAATTCTTGATTGTCTCTAGTCGTAGAATTATGTAACCCATCTCCCAACCTTTTAGCTAAAAAAGGACAGTTTATAGAAAATAGTGGCTTGAAACATATCCATATTAACTATTCAAAATTAAAACTCATAATAATTATTTACTTTTGGCTTTTTAAAATTGATAAGATAGCTTTTTTTCAAAATTTACAAAATTGTTCCTTTTTTAACCAAAATTTTAAATATGCACTCGTTTTTATGAAATATTACACAGAAAAGCTTTCCCACTTGTATACATGCTTATTCCAACAATTATTTAGTCAAGAAAGATATAGTGTTCTTCTCAGTGTAGTCATTTGTGTTTTAAATCTCAGAAAATTCTTTATCGTCTCTAGTCGTAGAATTATGTAACCCATCTCGCAACCTTTTAGCTAAAAAAGGACAGTTTAAAGAAAATAGTGGCTTGAAACATATTCATATTAACTATTCAAAATTAAAACCCATAATAATTATTTACTTTTAGCCTTTTATAATTGACTAGATACCCTTTTTCAAAATTTTCAAACGTCATTCTTTCCTTCAAAATCTTAAACATGCACTTTTTTAAACAAAATCTTGCCTCTGCACATGTAAACACACTCCCTCCAATTATTATTAAGTGAAGGAAGGTATACTATTTTTCTCTGGATAGATGGAACTCAGAACATTTGAGCTGTTGAGAGATTAATAAACAATTTTTCAGAAACTTTTAGCTGAAAAGGACATTCAGTATTAAGCACACATTCATTCATTTGGTCGAATCCAAACTGTACGACTCAAACTTATTTAATTCAAACGATCTAAACTCAAAAAAAAAAAAAATCGCTGTTTCCATCTTCAAACCAATTCAAGAATCTCAGCGTCAGGGTTGATATTGGTAAACAAACTGATCGTTGCCAACGGGGAGAAAGAAATAAAGGTCCTTTTTTGCGCCACGCATAAGCGTTTTATATAATATAGATTTGTTTAGATTCTTTTATATTTGTAGTCACATCAGTTACTTTATGTTGTGTTGTCATCAGCATTTTTCATACATTCATAAAATTTTGTCAAAAGTTGTGAGTTTAAAGTAAATTTTAATGTTAACCGTGATCTTAAAAAAGTTCAAAATCTTTTAATCATGTTTTGAGGGGCCCCCCCCCCCCCTCTGAATTATACACAATGTAGGTGGTAGTGATATTTTTAATATTGTTAGGTTTGTATAGCATCCTTATTTAGTTAAAATAACTATGAAAATAAGGTACTTGCGTATTAACGCCACCGAGGCTACAGATTTGGCGGGTTTTGTACTTACGTATTAACGCCAATTTGGCGGTTTTTGTACTTACGTATTAACGCCAATTTGGCGGTTTTTAAGTGCCGCCAATGCCACTGCAGCTACAGATTTGGCGGTTTTTGTAAACAAGATTGCTCTTTATTGGCGCATTGCCGCCAATCTGTAGCCTCGGTGGCGTTAATACGTAAGTACCGAAAATTACTAACCAACACTTTTGTATGACAGGATATTGCCTTATGTAATTACTTTTGACACGTTTATATCAAAGAGCTACATATTGTTTTCAGATTTAATTTTGCAATATAAGGTTGTATTTTGTGTCATATACTTTCCTCACAAAAAATTGCTCGTGTGATATTTAAAGTTGAGGATTTATCTGATTTTTGCACATTTTTTCTGAAATATTAATTGAAAAATATGTTTAAAGTAGTTCTCATTTTGGTCATCATTAATATATGAAAATTAAATACCTCTTATTTTTTTAAATGTTGCTGATATAATCAGTGGTGTGCATTCAACTGAAGCATGCATTTTCTGTTTCATCTTGCCACCTTGCTGTTGATTCCGCTGAGATCATGTTCATTACATATTATTTTTCTTCCTCACACTGATTGATCATATGATTGGTGTGGAGCATGCACATTTGCACTTGCAGAAGGAAAAAAATTATGACATTTTAACTTTATACCAAATATGTGATTACATATTTTAGGACAATATTCTCCCAGATACTTAATAATTGTTATCAGAAATCATGTTGTATCCATACTTCAGTGGAAGTTTCTGTTTTACTTAAGAACACAAATAAAGTACATATCTTTCTTGTCTTGGGTTATGTACAGAAAGTTTCATTCTGTTGCATTTAACATGCATTCAGTTTGTTACACATAAAATTATTACTGTGTGAATTGTTTCTTAGTAAATGTTGAAATGATATAAACCATTACTCCTAATCACTTATATTTTTTGTGTTAAAGGAACTAAGCATATAATATTTTGTGTTCATTTTTCATGATGAGCTTCCTTTTTTAAAAAGTTTTTTTTCTTCTCATTTATGAGGTATGCTGAATATTGCATATATGCCAACTGCTACGGATTCTCTGTAGTTGCTAAAAATTTTATCGAAAATTTCCTCGAGCTACAGATAAGATTAAAATTTCTACGGAAACGAGTTTTTTCCCCTTGTGTGCAACCATTTTAGCTGTATTCCTTGACGATCCAGATTTTTTGTACACATATCATGTTTTTGAAGAGTTTCATTTAATTATTTCTAATTCTTCTAATAACAGTGATATATATCTATTTCTTCTATTATTTATCCAGATAAGATATCTTTAAAAAATAGAAATATATGATTACTTAAAATGTGATGAAATATATAAATGATCATAAATTCAAAATTCTGACACAAGTTTGTTTCTGTGTGTGTGCACGCACGTCTGCCACCCTTGTAGACCTTCTGCTATGGACAGCTACCTTTCCAATGTTGGCATGTATGATATTGATACAACTAATTAAAATTGTTTGTTCTGATATAGTAGATTGTATTATAGGTTCTTTTGAGTGTCTTCTATAAATTTTTAAATATTATACCTAAGTTCTTTCTTAACAGCATAGTAGGAGTTGTATTATATGTTGGTAAAACAGTCTTATGTTTATGAGTATGTTTAATTTAAGAAACAAAAATGAAAAGTAATAATTGTCTCATTTCATTTGCTTAAGAATATTGTGTTCCTTAACCCCTTCCAGGCTCAATTTATCCTGAGTTTATGGGTCAAAAAATGTAAATTTTGCACCCAAATTATTATTGGTTTACCACTATTGGTTTCAGAAGAAAATTCAAATTAAGAAGAATCTGATTCTGAAATATCTAAGCGATATTCATCTTCAATATCATCTAAATCAAATTCACTCAAATCAGAATCACCAGGCTGCACACAAGCCATGATAATAAAAAATCGGATTTAAAAAAAATCAACAGCTACTATCTACGAATTCTTACAAAAAAAAAAACTAAACAAACAGACCTTGGAACAGTTTACTTTCAACCTTCAATTAGTATAGTGCTACCATCTAGTGGTTAGAAGTGTCAACAAAAGTCATCGAAGCAAGCATATAAAGAATAATTCTTGAAAGGCTCACTATACAGTGTAAAATTTTATATTGCCCGAGCTGTACTTGGGATGAGCCAGATTTGAACCATTTGCGTGCCCGAGCAAAGCCGGGAAGGGGTTAAGTTAACTCATTAAATGATGGGATTTAGGGGAGACTTGGGATGTTTGACCAACTTCTGAAAAAACTGTTAATTTTTTTTTATATATATATATATAAAAAAACAAGGTAGAATTCTAGCTTTTTCACCATTTTATAACACATATTATAGGACATATTTTTACACTATTATAATTTCTAAAATAATTAAAATAACATTTTTTATAAAGATTTTCCAAAATAGTAAAAATTGGGTCAAACATCCCCACTTCATGGAGGCTTGGCCCACTTATTAAAAACAGAATAAAATGTTATTTAAAAGTTAATGATATGCTACTTATAATTTACTATTCCTCTTTAAAATATACAATTCATAATTAGTTTATTACATTCAATTAAGGTATTAATCACAAAAGTCAGATTTAATTTTCAAAGCGACTCTTTCAATTCTACCACTTGTTATCAGATATAGCAGTCTTCAGAAGATTTCTGTTGCATCTTCAATACTTGGATAAATAAAATTATAAGTTGTTGAATCCCATCTTCGTAAAAAAATTTATAAAATAGGGTCAGGTGGGATAAAGTGATCATAAAATCCACATTTTTTTAAAACTTAGGTGGATTATAAATATAAGAATTTGTTAAAATACTTAACTTTTTATTATTTTACATTGCATTGTTGAAGAACACGTTGAATTAAAATTTGGGAAAAAATAATCGATTTTAACAATTTTATGACTCCTTCTTTTTGTCATGTTTTTATTACCACTTTAGCCTTGGGTGGGGTAAACTGAATAGTACGTGGAGTAAATTGGTCATAATTAAAAAAATAAGCATAAAAATGTATTTTAAGTAAGCAAAGTTTTTAAAAATACTTAACAAAATTCAATATAGTTTCAACTTTAAAAGAAAATCTGTTTATTTGATCAAATTATACATTTTTAATAACCTATGATCAAAAGTTGACTCATCAAGAATTTTAAGGATATCTGACTGTTCAATTCTAACAATGTTATGATTTTCAGGAAAGGTATAATAGTCTCAAGTTTTAGATATTTTCTTGACAGAAAATCTCATATTTTATTAAAAACTTGTCCAATAAGCTCTTTGATTGATTCTACTTCATATTTTCTCAATATCCCATAGAAATACTGTGATAATTGATTATCTGCAATTGTGGATTTACTTGACTGAATAAAAGGCATTTTTTGATTTTTATCAAGTTTTTCTTTGCATTTTTTAAAACTGTTTTCTTGCATCTTTCTTTTTGTGGTTTTATTACTGATTTCTTCAGTCAAGCCTATTATTGCTTTTGAACTTTTCTTATTCCTCTTGAATCCTATATGGCCACTTTATGCATATCTGAAACAAGTGTTTTTTGAGTTGTAAGTACAGCTCATGTCAAATCTTTTAAGGTGTAATCCCAGTGGCAGAATACTTTTCAACAGTCTGCAACAGAAGTTGGGTCTCTTAAAAATAGTCTGCAGAATAAGTGTGCGACTATAAATATTTTGCTTTCTTTTTTTAAATATTTATATCAGCTTACAACTATTAAAATACGACAAATATACATTAAAAACATTATAACATCTTTATTATTTGTATAATATAATTGTATAAATTAATAAACAAAAGCATATGAAAACTAATATTTTCTTTGGGAAGATGATTAACAATAATGAAGCATCAAGTTGTTTCAGAAGTAATATTAAGCATACTACACAAATACCTATGCAGAAAATTACATTTGGGTACTTTTCCGTTTTAGACACAGCACTTGGTGTCTTTCTGTTTTGGTGATTTTTTTCAAAACAGTACATCACTAGCTCATGCAAATGAAATATTTTTCAATATGTTAGATGTTATTTAAAAATTTATGCCTCTTGTTTATTGTAAAAAAAATTTAAGTATGTCAAAAAATGCCTTTCTTGTATGTTTTTAATTTAAAATGCAATAAATAATTACTTTTTTTATGAAACAAAAACTTTGAAACTGTTGGGAATAAATTAAATCTCTCCTCTTTTTATCGGCAGCATCAGCAAGAATATAATTTTTGATTCTTGTTGGCTCTAGTTGGTCAGCATTGCGATCGACGCTAACTGGAATGATATGCCGATTCGAATCACTGATTGATCCCAATCGGCATGTCATTGAAGATGTAAATTTCTTAATCGCCACACATATATAAAGGTGCGATGCTTGTTTTCTCTCGGTTACTGGCTCGCTGTGTTTTCTCTCGCTGGCCCTCTGGCTTTTACTTTCTCCTTCCGGAGAAGACGTCGAGATGTGTGTGTCTCAACCTGTTATGATATGTGTTAAGTATTGTTTTTATTATTGTCTATCTTGTGTTATGGCTACAAGTGGTATCCATGTTGTGCCGTAATAAATGTCCAGTTAAAATTTAAACTGTCTCCATCGTCATTTGTGTGGATCTCTTATCTTCATGAAAAATTAAATTTATCAATTTAGGTTAATTTTTCACAAGAGAAACTTATTAGCACATTTATCTGATTTATCATTAATTTCTGTAGCAATTCTGTGACACTGGGATTGGGAGACTCGCGGGAACCCGGAATTTCGCTGGTAATTTTGGTAGTGTCCGTTTGTTCTGGAATAATTTCTTCTTCCTCATCTCCCAAAATATCGGGCTTAGAACGTTTGAAATTGGAGCAATTTTGGCTTGAACTCTGTTCCTTGTCTTTATCAATTTCAGAATTTGTTCTTTTATCGCTCCCGCTTTTAAAAAATGATTGAATTGCAGGCGTAGAGTTTGATCGAAACTACGTAGGTTTATTTTCATGTTGGTGTAAATAATGCTGCTTTAAGTTTTTTCGTAATAATGAAGCATCGCAATCAAATCAACGAATTTTATCTATTTACGCATCCATCTCAATGTAAAACCCCCGAGTTACATCCAGAAGCCAAAAGCTCCGTGCCAGAAACGTATCGGAATGAAACGCGTAGAAAACATTGGCCGAGACCAATACCGATATGAGGCACTTAGCGTACTTCAAGGTCAAACCGCAGGCGCTAGGGGAGCGCATTCAGCATAGAGAAGAAGGGGGGGGGGGCGATGAGTGCGCGAGGATTCAATGTGCGTTATATAATAATTGTCAAGTTCTTTTGCAAGCGTGATTAATAACTTGGATATTTTTAATGATTGGATTTATTTTATGAGCACATGATAAACTTTTTTACAAAATAGTCTGCAGACACTGTCCAAAATCTGTGACGTACGACGCAGCGTCACAGTGATTCTGCCACTGGGGGTGTAATTATACAAAATTGTAGTGCAATTAAATGCATGGTCTTTTTTTTCACTGTTCTATAAGTCATGTAACTTCTGTGCCCATCAAAAATTAAAAGAACAGGTTTTTGCAAATCTAAAGAAAAATGGATAAATCCTGTACCGTTTGTCTATTTTAGCCGTACCTTTAGTCTATTGCTCGTATAAATGAGCTCCTTTGTAAATAATAAAAGGCAGCATGAAATCATTTGCTGATGCACAAAAAAGTACATCCCTTTACAAAAATTGGGATTACCCAGTTTCATATCTTTAATTATAATCTCAGACATGACACTTTTCCGCGGAAACACAGATTTCAGCTTTTTCGGCATCAGATTTTATCATTCTTAATTTTTTATTATATAATAATTCTAAAATAATTTTTAATATCTTAAGCACTTTTTTATAAATTTATTTTACTTCTCGGTATTTATATTTGGCACAATTCATTATTTATAAAGTTCAGCTTTTTTTGTTCCAAGCCTGTGTCATGTCTGTAACCTGTAATATATCTTAAATTAATATTTAACTAACATCTGTCTAACAAATTAAACTTAATTATTGTTAAAACATTGATGCGTGTTAAGCCTATCCCTATGACCACTTTACACCATCTTACTTAAATTACTGTAAAATAATATCGGTAATTAATCCTGCTTATCTGTTAATGAGGAAGTATTCTTGAGATCTATATGAAACTTTCTGCTGAGTTGATCTAATGAAAACTAAATTAAACAAAATGTAGGAGAGAAATTAAATTGGGTATTCCAACTTCAAACTGTTGCATAAACAAACAAAATGGATGTTTTCTTCTACTAAAGTTGTTGCAATTAGTATAATTTTGAATATTAAGCTTAGTTATTAACTATATAAAGCTAAAATAAAAAAAAAATTACATTCAAACTAATATTCATTACAAAGTTACAGCATTTTATTTGATGTATGACCACTTTACCTCACCTGACCATAATCATCCTTTTTACTTTCTCGTATACGAAGTTTACAAAGAGAAAGTATTGTAATCGTCAAAAAATTCGAACTCGAGATTTTGACGAATCTCCACATTTTATACCTCCTTGAGTCCGAAAAACACAATTTTGGAATTATGTCTGTCTGTGAACAGAATAACTGAAAAACTTAGAGCTACGGCGATGAAATTTGTATGTGATCTTTACATATAATTTGTAGGTTTCTATCAAATTCTGGACAAAATCTGTCAACGGGAAGTCTGTCTGTCCACGTTCATGTGGACACTATAACTCCAAAACTTGAATAGCTAGATGGATAAAATTTGGTGCATAGTTTTATCATGAATGTAGGTCCGTATAAAAGTTTGGTCCAAATCCGTCAAAGGGTTGACTGTCTGTCAGTCTGTATAATCACAAATTTGTGAACACAATAACTCTTTAAGATAATTGCTTAGATATATGAAATTTGGTATGTGGCCTTCTAACCTTAATTGTAGATTTGTGTCCAATTTTTGTTTCAATTCATTAAAAAAAAAAGTTGTTCAAATTGCATATTTGGTTCAAAATGCACATTGCGTCTGTGTGTTGGCAAGCGTTTCGCTTATTTTACTCAAGTTAGTATGGTTGGCTTTTGACCTTGGAGGTCTACGAAGGAAATTGTAGTGAGTGGCAAACGTGATCTTCGGAAATTGTGGCAACCCCCTAAAACGAAATTTCATTCTGACATTCTCCAGATGGACGCCTGTGATTAACCAGAGGTTTGGTGAAATCTTGTGTGATATTTATAGTAAGATTTAGTACTCAAAAATGTTAAAGTTGTGGTACCCTCATCGTGCGTAAAAATTGTGAACATACATAATTTTTTTTGCAAAATATTAAGTCTTTGGTAATTCATAAATTTTATATGTTTCATTGTAAATCACCATTCATCATTTTTTTCTCAAAATACCCAGGCCTTGGGTAAATACTCCAGAAATATTTACACTCCCACTGGTTATTTTCTCGCATACAAAGAGAAAGTATTGTAATCGTCAAAAAATTCGAACTCGAGATTTTGACGAATCTTGTGCGATACTGAATCTTGTAAGAATCTCCGCGTTTTAGACCTACCCGAGTCGGAAAAACACAATTTTGGAATTATGTCTGTCTGTGAACATGATAACTAGAAAACTATTAGAGCTAGAGGGCTGAAATTTGGTATGTGATCTTTACACACAATTTGTAGGTTTCTATCAAATTTTGGACAAAATCAATCCACAGGAAGTCTGTCTGTTCGTGTTCATGCAAACACGATAACTCAAAAACTTAAATAGCTAGATGGATAAAATTTGGTACACAGTTTTATGATTAGGAACGTAGGTCTATATCAAATTTTAGGCCAAATTCATCAAAGGGTTAACTGTCTGTCGATCTGTATATTCGCATACTTCTGAACACGCGCCTTTGTGACCTTTGAGACACATGCTACTACTAATACCCTCCTTTCGACTTAGGGTTTATGCCAAAAGAAATTCGTGGATAATCATTGCATTCTGGGATACAGTAGGTTTGAATTCTTTTATCCACATGCGTAGAGACAGAGTTGCCAAACATTGATACAGGATGTTTTGGTGCTAAATAAAAACATGAAAAAGTGGGTATGTAATAGCTTATTTTACTCTGATAAAAAAAAAAAAAAATCAATGAAGTTTTAGCAATCTTATAAAATGATCTCACAGAATAATAAAAAAAGATGTGAGGCTAATCCTTTTTAACACAGTCATACTTTAAAGCTGATTTGACTTTCATAATTATGTCATTTTCTTCTTTCACATAATTATAAAATTGGGCGCAAGTCATTTTAAAATTATAATGATGCAGAGTTTAGGAAGAATACGGGACTGAGTAGAGTAGTGAAATACAGTGACAATCTCGTATATGCGGGATGCATGGCAACCCTAGTTAGAGGGAAAATGACACCTTTTTGAGAAGTATATGGGAAAATTTATGGGAGACCACTTCCGCTGATCTATCTTTGTTACCCGTAAATTGTTATACATAGGAGTAGTTTTTGTGTAATGAAGACAATCTTCAATTTCAATCTTACTTCACCTTTAATTAACACACATTGGGGTTACCTTTCATCTTTTATTTTATTCTGACTTATAGAATATCGTCATCAAAACAAATAAAATACATTGTTTATTATCTTCATCTAATTTTTTCATTGAATTAACTAAAGTGTTAATGAGGCCCAGGGATGAAGAGATATTTAGAAATCTCAATAATACATGCTAATGTAACATATTTCCTTTTCATTGTTAAAGATTTTAAAACCTATTTGCCAAAAAGTTTCTAAGAAATAATAAAATAAACAATGGAATACATGAATGGTACAATTGCCCTGATCAAAATTTTATATGTTCCAAGCATTTTAGACACAGAATTTTCTAACCATGGTTAAAAATCTTGCAAACTTAGAAATTAGCAATTAAATCAATTTTAAAATTAAGTTAGAAATATATAATATGTGAGATTTAATTAAAAATGCATATAGCATGCAAAACTTAAAAAGAAATTAAAAATTTAAATTTAGGAATTTTGCAAATTAACCAACTTAAATTTCTAGATAATGTTTTACAATCGGAAGATAAACTTTAAATTAAATATGCTAGCTTTCATATTTGTAAAATTAGGAGGTTTGATTGAGGCCAAACCTCCCATGCTTGCTGTGGGTCAAATATCCCTTTGCTGCCATTTTATTACAAATTCTAAAAAGCACATATTAATGCCTATTACTATTTCTAATTAGGTGGATAATCTTTCAAAACATTATTTAAGGTAGACTTATTAACCAAAATATTTTTGTACATTTAACATACAACTAACACAGGTTCTTACAAATTGAAAAACAAAAAACTTTTTTTTTTGTCCTAAGCAAGAAATCTGAAACAGGACATAGCTTCTCTGTTTTCTCAGCAAATGGCTGTAGTATAGTATGTATCTAGTTTATGATTATTGAGCTCCTGTCTGTTATTTATATTTAAAATGATTTTTTTTAATTAAAGGGGGTGTGTTGTCAAGCCTCCTCTATGATCAAACATTCCAAGTCTTCCCTATCATGAAAAACAAAATTGCATTTTATTATCTTGTTGTATCCATAGGCCATTCTATTTTACTCTACTCTGGATTGACATAAACACATGTTTTATGGAAAATCTTTCTCTAAGAAGTACACTTATAAAACCTGTATTCTCAGAAAATGTGTTCAATACTTGTTCCTCTTTCAAATTTTAGAACACTGGCAACTTAACACATTCAATAATTATTAAACTTGACTCATTGCACTTATTTATTTTAGTTGCATTGTTTCTGTCATTTTAATTGTTTTTCAAATAATGTTTTTTCAGAGTTTTCCTAAAACTGTTAACCTTAGAAGGTTCTTGTAGTTGCTTTCTTTCATGCCATTTTTCCTCTTTCAAACTGTCCTCTATTTGCCTGTATTTGTGTTTTTTATTAATTTATTTTGTTAATAAGCAAATATAAAGATATATTTGAAAATTCAGTTTTTTCAGAATCAAGCATGATTAAGAGGTACTTTGTTGAATTAATTTTTGAATATTCTACTCAAAATCTTTTATAGCATCTGTGTAGTATTTTAGTATATGTTGTGATTTAAATTTAAGAAAATTTGATTTGAATAAAGAAATGCTTGCTACATTTCAGCTGTTTAATTCAACTTTTTGTGTGTATAAGATTAGTTTAATGAAAAATAAAATTGCCTCTTTTGTTGATACAATATCCAAAGATTTGTGTTTTTTACCATTGCTTTGATCAACTGTAAGCTGTTTAGAGTCTCTAATATATATATATATATGTATATGTAATAATCTCACTTAATTTTATTCCAAATTCTAATATATATTTTAAAGTCTTAATGTATTCCAAAATCACTTTTCTTAAACTCCAGTTTCATTCTATTTCCCGTGCTGGAGGTATATTAAATCTCTCGTCTTGGCATATTTATTACTAAATGAATATTTTAATTGCTTCCACGCGTGCACAGATTGCGAAATCAATGACTCCTTGATGCCATGCATTTTCCCCAAAACGCTTACATAATTTATTAAAAATAGCCAATATTCCCTTCACTTTGATCATGTGCTATATTGTTATTCCCTTATCTGAGAGAATCAGGGATTTTCTGTACACACTTTTACTTAAAACTTCAACTAAGATGTTGGTATGTCCGCCACTCTCCAAAATATTTTTATAATAAAGCAAATTGGTTAACAACTCAGCTGTTTTATGACTGCAACAACGAAAACATTTTATATATTATTTATGAAATGATTGGTTATTTGATAGCTCTTTAAAAAAATGGAATGTTTTCAGTAAGACAGACAGATTTTAGACTTGTATCACAAGTGCAGTGTATGTTACACTAATACTTTCAGGACATTGATAACTTATTGTTCACTTGTTATCAATCAGTTACAATAGTCTCAAATGATTATTATTTTGCTAACTACATTACTCATTTTTCTTGTTCATGTAATTGTGATTTAACTTCAGTCTCAGAATTTTCCAGGTCATGAAAATTAGTTAATTAAGAATATTTTTATGATTACCTTTTTTTGTATTTAAGGTGTTATAAATATTTTTGGTAATGCAAATGATCTTGGCAATTAGAAAGTCTTGGAAAATAATTGTACTTTAATAACCGAATTAAAATTTCTTGCCCTTATAAATAATCACACATGCCATTGAATCTGTTTTAAACATATAATATTCCTGTATCTGTTTTTACAATTGATCAAATTAATAATGACACTTATTTGATTATTAATCTTAACTCTTGCACTATGAAGGAATCATTTAAAAGGTCTTAAAAGAATAGATATTTTCTGAAAAAAGCCATATTGTCAACTAGTGTCATTAGTGCAATCTCTGTAATATATATTCCTTTTTCTATCTTCTACTGCACATGCTGTCATTCAAAAATACTTATTCAGCAGTGAAGATTAATTTCACCCTTCAAACTATTATTATTTCTGTTATCTAGTTTTTGCATTTTTAATCATCAATACTCAAACAACAATTTCTCAATACTTTACATAATGTAGAAGCAATATATTTAAGAAATTTCTTTTAATTACTTAATTTTATAGTTAAATTATCTTTAAAATATTAGTTGTTAAAATTGCTCTCAGGTGTCAAAAAGACTGGAAAAATAATTAGGCTATCATTACTTTAAATTGCCTGTTTATAAGATTAATCATACCATTCATAGAATTTGTTAAAATTCTCATTTTAATTTTGTATATTGAACTCGTATATTGACACTCATAATACAGGGTGGTGATAAATTATTGGGTCCATTTCAAAAATTATCAAAAAATAACTTATAATGTTACAACTACATTTTTTAAAAATGAGAGCGCATTTGAAAATGTTTTTTTTTTCTTTCAGATAGGTCAAGTGTGTCTTTACGGTGGTTTAGGAGTTTTTTAATTTATTGCACATCTCCCATTTTTAAGAGTCGTTATCTGCTAAACTTTTAAAGCTAGAAGAAGATTAAAAGCATATATTTGTGTGGAATTTTACGCTCTTGAAGTTGTTAATTTACCATGTAGTGTGAAAACTGAATATTTTTTGAGATATTCAAGAAAAACTAAAAAAGGAAACCAGAAAACACACATCAGCTTCTGCTCGGTAGCCATTGCATAAGGAAATATCTTGCTGTATTAAATTTTAGATCATCCTAATGGTATGCCAGCTATTTGGAAGAGAAAAAAAAAATTATTTGCTCTCCCATTAAAAAATTTTTTAAAAAACGTAGTAACATTATTTTTATTAATTTTTGAAATGGGTTCAATTATTTATGACCGCCCTGTATTTTGTTTGTGAATCAATATTCTATATATAATAAAATAATTACTTAAACTGAATTTACTACTTTCTTTTTTTGACACTCTATTTCACTTACCGTTTTAATATTATTATGATTATTTCTAAAATAATAGGGTCAGGTGAGGTAGTGGTCATAAAATCCACATTTTTTAACTTAGGTAGATTATAAATGTAAGAATTTTTAAAATACTTAACATTTTTTGGTTGTTATTTTACATTATGTTATTGAAGAACACATTGCATTGAAATTTGGGGGGAAAATAATTGATTTTAACAATTTTATGACACCTTCTATTTGTCATGTTTTTATGACCACTTTACCCCATGGGGTGGAGTAAAGTGGTCATAATTAAGAAATAAGCATAAAAACGTATTATAAGTAAGCAAAGTTTTTTTAAAAAATATTTAACAAAACTCAATATAGTTACAACTTTAAAAGAAAATCAGTTTATTTGTTCAAATTATATATTTTTAATAACCTAGAATCAATAGTTGGCTTATCAAGAATTTTAAGGATATCTGACTCTTCAATTCTAACAATGTTATGATTTTCAGGAAAGGTGTAATAGTCTAAAGTTTTAGATATTTTATTGACAGAAAATCTCCTATTTTATTAAAAACTTGTCCAATAAGCTCTTTGATTGATCCCCCCCCCCACTTCATTTTTTGCCAACATCTCAAAGAAATACTGTGATAATTGATTATCTTCAATTGTGGATTCACTTGACTGAATAAGGCATTTTCTGCTTTTTATCAAGTTTTTCTTTGCATGTTTTTTAACTGTTTTCTTACATCTTTCTTTTTGTAGTTGTTTTAATACTAATTTCTTTAGTCAAACCTTCAGTATTGTTTTTGAATTTGTTTTCTTTTTTCTCTTGAATTCTATATGGCCACTTTATGTATAGATGAAACAGGTGGTTATAGAGTTGTAAGTACAGCTCATGTCAAATCTTTTAGAGTGTAATTATACAAAAATTATAGTGCAATTATGCATGGCCTTTTTTACTGTTCCATAAGTCATGTAACTTCCGTACCCATCACAAATTAAAAGAACAGGTTTTTTCAAATCTAAAGAAAATTGGATAAAGCCAAGTCTTCCAAGCCATACCTTTAGTCAATTTTAGCACTACCTTTAGTCTATTGCTCATATAAATGAGCTGCTCCTTTGTAAAAAATAAAGGGTAGCATGAAATCATTTGCTGATGCACTAAAAAATACATCCTTTTTTGAAAATGGCCGATTTCTTATATGCGTTTTGTGATGCTTTTGGTACAAAAATTGGGAAGTAAGGGGGATCTACTAGAGCGATAGGAAGCGGGGGAAAACTCTCCCCGCTGGGATAATTAGACCTCCCACAGATATCAATGAGAGGGGGGGGGGGGTATTCAGGCGTTTCTTTTAAAAAAACACCTCTTGTGTGATGGGGGATATTTCTTAAAGGAACCCATTGCCAAGCAGAGCGATATTTTTGAGAAGCTTCACTCGGATCTATTAGTTGCTCGGAGGGTTAAGCACTTTCTACTTCCGGGTGCTTCCTGGTCTTCTCATTTGTGTCTGATCAAAAGTAGTGACAGTAGTAGAGATTCTTTCAAGTTCATATTTCGTAATAATTGATCAGATCAAGGCAGTTTTTATAGTGTTGTTTTTGCTGTTTCTGGTGAATACAACTTATTTTAAATGTTTTTTGTATAATAATTTAATATCATTTAGTAAGGATAATTATTTTATTTCTCATTTTTTATACATTCTTATCAAAGTATATGTATATATTCTGTTATATAGTGGCTTTTCACTATAAGAAAGTAAAGAAAGTGTGCATGTGTCATTTAGACGTGATATACTTTGTTACACTCTAACCCAGTGGCAGAAAACACGCCTTATGCGCGCGTCGACGTCGCAGATTTATGACGTCTGCACTTTGTAATAAAGTTTATCGTGTCTGTAAATAAATCCCATCATGAAAATATGAAAATTATTAATCATCTTTTCTAAAGAACTTAATTATTATAAAACTCACATTGCTAAAATATCATGGCCTCCCCTTTTTTTCCCTAGCTGACCCAGTGACTGCGATTTGACCTTGAAGTACGCTAACTGCCCCATATCGGTAGTGGTCACGGCCAATGTTTTCTACACGTTTCATTCCGATACGTTTCTGGCACGGAACCTTTGGCTTCTGGAAATAACACGTGGTTTTTACTTTGAGATGGCTGCGTATATAGATAAAATTCGTTGTTTTGATTGCGATGCTACATGATTACGAAAAAACTTAAAGCAGCATTATTTACGCCAGCCTGAAAATAAACCTCCGAAGTTTCGATCGATCTGTACGGCTGCAAATCATTTTTTAAAAACGGGAGCGAAAAAAGAACAAATTCTGAAATTGATAAAGACGAGGAACAGAGTTCAAGCCAAGATTGCTGCAATTTTGAACGCACTAAGCATTAGTTAAGAAATATGGAATTCATTATTATACACACTTTCAAAATGTATCTACATATGTGCAAATGCAAAATTCCATAAAATCAAAAGTTGTATCAAGAATTTTA
Organism: Araneus ventricosus; assembly: GCA_013235015.1. NCBI lineage: Eukaryota > Metazoa > Arthropoda > Arachnida > Araneae > Araneidae > Araneus > Araneus ventricosus. The sequence goes on along the minus strand of BGPR01005883.1, from coordinate 49,359 downwards.
GAGGAAGACAGCTCTGTTCTTCCTTGTTTTAAATAATAAACAATGATACTATGAAATCTTATATATGTATAATTGCAGAACAATTTATCAGTTTGCATGCAAACCATTAAAATGCATATCAGGATAAATGTGCTAAAAAGTTTCAAAGTTTTTTGTTTCGTAAAAAAAGCAATTATTTATTGCATTTTAAATTAAAAACATACAAGAAAGACATTTTTTGGCATACTTAATTTTTTTTTTACAATAAACAAGAGGCAAAAATTTTTAAATAACATCTAATATACTGAAGAATATTTCATTTATATGAGCTAGTGATGTATTGTTTTGAAAACTTCACCAAAACAGAAAGGCACCATGTGCAGTGTTTAAAACGGAAAAGTACCCAAATATAATTTTCTGCATTGGTATTTGTATAGTACGATTAATATTACTTCTGAAACAACTTGATGCTTCAGTATTGTTAATTATTTGTCCAAAGAAAAGATTAATCTTCATATGCTTTTGATTATTAATTTATACAATTATATCATACAAATAATAAAGATGCTATATGGTTTTTATGTTTGTCGTATTTTAATAGTTGTAGGTTGATATAAATATTTAAAAAAAGAAAGCAAAATATTTATAGTCGCGCACTATTCTGCAGACTATTTTTAAGAGACCCAAACTCCGTTGCAGTGCAGACTATTGAAAAGTATTCTGCCACTGGGCACTCTAATCTTATAAACTTCCTTTAATACTTATACTTTTAACTATGAAAGAGAAAACTGGCTTAATGTTAGAGCAGTTTTTGTAATTATTTTTAGGATTGTTAAATTCTGTAAAAATGCAATTTGTTGAAAACTGTTTATTTTTCATAACAGACAGTTTAGTATTTAACCACAATTTTAGAAAACACAGTCTATGTATTTTACCCTTAAAATTATTCATTACATTACTTCAGTAGTGACTCAATTTTGAATTGTCACTAAAAGTGTGTAAATTCTCTTTGTGATCAGGGTTGTTGATTTTTTTTTTTTATTTTTTTTCAAAAAAATCTATTTATTTTATTTAAATCGGATTTTTTTGATTTTAATGATTTTTTTAAAACTAATATATAACATTTGTATATTAAACAATGAGGCCTATAGTCATAGAATTATATATATATATATATATATATATAACAACATACCAGTGATTAAGCTCTACTTTCTTTTTTAAAAAAACAAATTTAAAAAAAAATTATTTCAAACATATAACAACTATTTAAAAAATATTTGTGAACTAAATATATAGAATAATATGCTTTTAAAACGTAAGACAATTTTATTAAGGAAAAATATAATAAAAATTGCATTTCTTGACTATAGATATATTATTGTATATTAGAATATATAAAATTTTTAGATATAGCTCTTCTGGTCAAACAAATTTTGCACAAGTGAGAAGCCAAGCTCTCTTTTACGTGAATTGCACCAAAGGACTGAAAATCCTGTTCCCCCCTTTTCAAAAATAAGAATTATCCTTCTCTACCTTAGGAATGTTGCAATCTTGCAAGAACTAAATAGCATACTCCTCTCCCTTTTCAAGTATTTGGATTAGGGTTTATTTCACCTTGACCTTGAGAATACTTCTTACTAAGCATAAAAAATTAAAGAAACCAGTAACTAGGTGGCAAGTCGCTGAAATTTTCTGAAGTAACTTTTTCTAACCTGGACTCAAAAATCTTTTTTTTTTAAATATAATTTGCACATCAACCATTCTATGTACTTGTTATTTATAATAAATAAAGTTTAATATTTATTTAAGCGAGAACTTTAAGAAATCCAAATGGACAGGAAACATAAAAGTGACTATTTTTCAAAAATTTCTCAAAATTTAGTAAATTGCATTAGACATAAGAAACAAACTTCATTATAATAGAAATCGTTTTCCCTTTCCGATGGTGTATTTATTTTTTTCATACAATTATCCAAAAACATGCTATTGAGAAATTAGAGCAAAAAATTGCCCAAAACAACACAAAACATTAATTAAAAATTTTTTCTAGATTAAATTTTTAAGGCTTCAAGGTGCATTGAGTCACCGTCAGCTGTGTGCCAAATTTCATGACTATAAGTGTGATAGATTTTTCTGGACATAGTGCATACAAACATTGCCTTTTATAATTATATATCATAGTTTAAATTGTGCTATGTAGATGTTTGTATTTCTTTTGGAACATTCATATGTATTACTTAATTATCTTGCATTTGAACATTATTGAAATATAAAAACTTTTTTGTCCCCAACACTATTTAGTTTTCTCCAGTATTAAAATGAAACTCAGTGCATTTTACTATGTTCTTTCTTTGTGAACATGATCATTTCACAATATTTATTTTATAAAAATGGAGCATCTCGTACTTTGCATTTTATTGTGTTGCTCATTAGAGTTTTATTTAAAATCTTAATTGCTTGTGTTCTCAAAAATAAAGATATGAAAAGTACTCAAGTTACATCAATTCAATGAAATATTTTTTAATGATTTATATATTCTTTCTTTAAATATACATTTAAAATATTTTAAAATCACTATTTAAAGATACATGAACAATTTTATTTCTTTAAAGCAGATTAACTTGATATTTAAAATAAAGTGATTTAAATCAGTGATTTTAATCAACTGATTTAAATCACCGCAACCCTGTTTGTGATGTGTATCTTTATTTAGAAAATGTCTATCTCTTTTATTATATATGGACTCTTCTATTACCAATTTAATTTTCAATGTTTCAAGCTTTATTGTTCCTAATTATTTTCAAGTTAACATTTAAATTCAGTGTTTTTTTTTTAAATATTATCCAGACTGTCTTGAATATATATCTTTAAAATCAATATAAACCTGTTTCTAAATTTTTAGCTACATATATTAAATTTTTGTAAACTTACTAGATTTTTAGTTTTTTAAAATTATAAAAATTTTTGTTACTGATAGTTCTTCTCTAAATTTAATTTACTCTCCAGCTATTATTTATAATGTAGTCCTTTTCTTTCCATTCCGATTTGAAATTCACTGCTTCTGTTTTATTCGTGTTATGGCTTGTCTCATTGAATAGATGTGATGAGCAGATACTCATGTTCAAGAAAAGCAAAATACTTTTATATGATGATCACCTCTAAAATGATGGTGATATGGTAGAATTGCCTCTGTAGGATATTTATGTAAGATATGCATCACTAAATGTGCTTTTGTTGAACACTGGCATTTTTTTGTATCGCTGATTTTGGAAACTTTTGCAAATATATTTGTTTTTTAGATGTAGTTGTACTACATATTAAACATGCACTGGTTTCAACATATATTATTTTTGTGCTGGAGGGCATAAGAGTAGATTTGATAACAAAGATTTTACTACTAGTAAATCTGAATTATCTGTTTTCTTGCCATGTTTAAATAGTTTCCATTCATACAAATCTCAAAAGCAGATTACATTTTAAAAATTTTGAAGTTTTTTAATATTCGGTTTGTATCTACAAGTTATTTGTCTCTACATCTTCACCTGCTATTAACATTTTCAAATTTTGTTGAAACTAATGAGACTGTATTTCTATATGCATATTTGACTGATAAAAATTTCTTGTATTTCATTACCTCTTTAAATGATATATGTTCATTTTACTATATAATATTGTATTATTGTCTGACCACTTACTCAGATCCTGTGTGAGTATAAGGTTGTACTAGAAATCATTCGACTTTTATATTTTAATTGAAGATAGGCATTTCCAGTAAGTGAAAATGAAGCTTGTTGAAATTTTTCTGTTTGTGTTATTCATATGGATTATTAATTGTTTCTTCGTCAGTCAGTGTTTAATTTTTTATAAACTTAAAACTTTTTGTGTTTTCTAAGTGATAGCTAAAAATGTAATGATTATTATTCATAATTAATTTTTGTTGTTTTCTCTTGGAAACTAGATACAAAGATGTTACTATATGGAAAGAAATTTGAGGATACTCAAAAGAGTTTAATTATTTAACGCCTTTGTGATGTTTGCTTTCTCTGACAGGAAGTAAAAGGTAATTTATTGTTTTAATGTATTTCTTAGTTCTGCATTATTCTGTTATTACTAAGAATTTTGGTAAGCTATGACTGTTTATTTAAGTTCAAATATTGTAGTAAATTTTTCTCATCTTCATAGTTAAAAGGCCACCTATATCTACTGTGGGTTTTTTGCTCATAGCAATTATCACCTGAATCCTTTTATGTATATTACATCACACTTATAATTTACAAATACATTAGGGCATTCAAGTGTATTTTTTGAAATGATGTATTTTATTTCATTTAGTGGATATAACTGGCACCATTCTTTCTGTTAAGTCGCTGTATGTTCCATTCTTTGAAAGGTACAGAAACAAATGCTCCATGAAACTTTTTCTGTGGTATGGCTTTCAGTTACGCTCGCTGTGTTGATATGTACAGTTTGTGAGTTCCCATATACTGATAACTAATAAAGTGATTAAATATTTTTTTAGATCTTGGGCATTATTTTTTAAAACAAGTCTTTCACATTCACTTAAAAACATTGAGATATTCAGTTTTATAAGAAAATCATGCTACTTTTACGTTGTAGTGAATCTCTGTTCTTTAATAAAGAACAACTCGGTAAATATGTTCGACTTCACCATTTGTATTATTTGTTAGGAAAATTTCTTTCTGCTTTATCAATCATTTATACTAAATTTCAAGCTTTTGGTTGATTGTATTTTCAAAATTATATTTATCTTTCGGTTGTGTAATATTCATAATTATTTTTCTCATGTTCTGGACGTGTTAGATATGTAGTAAACATTTTTGGTTACAAAAGACACTTGGGGATTTGGAAATGTTATATAATTTGGTTCTTATTCATTGTTTGCTATTTTTGAATATGCATAAATGGTAATTTATCACTTCGTTTATTTCGTAACTTTGCATGAGCATTCTCTTTAATAGATTATGGATCAGTTTGGTATTGAAAGTTCAAATTTTGTAAATCCAATTTCTGTTTGTCATGGACAAAAAGAAATTTCTTATGTTTGCAATGTATGGCTTTTTTTTTTTTTAAAGAGAAGTTTGGTACCTGAGGCATCTCATGCAAATTACTTAACATGTGTTATTTGTGAATTCATTAATAAGTTCATTAAAGGGTTTTTATAAAAAAAAAAATTCCTATTTGTTATGGTAATTTTTGAAATATAGTCTGGATATTTATCAAATGATGTATTTATCTAAATTCATGAATTCTTTTATCATTGTTCTGCCTTTGCTACCAACTGTCCTAATGGGAAACTCCTCTGTTTTGTCCATTGCGCACGACAAATCAGTGTGAGTTTCCTTTTTGGAAATGGTGCATGTGTGAAAGCTCTTTGCATCTGTTATTCCCAGTAACTTTGCTTATGTTGGTATGTATATTTTCCATGTGTTCATAAAATTTAAAATCTTTTATTTCCTTTGAGTTTATTTCTTTTACTTATTATAAATCTATGGAAGAAGAGATTGTATTTGAATACACTGTTTGACATTAGTCGGTGTTATTTATTGAATGTGCTTTTTGGCTCTGTTCTTTTAATTCTTTGAGTGGCATGATAGACCGATGTAAGTAGGTACATTAAATGAAAAATTCAACACTTAAGGGACATTCTGTATCTGCTGACATAAAAGAAACCAAAGGACTAAATTTTAATAACATTCCTATTTATATATCAATGTTAATCTGTTCTTGAGAATCCTTTTATAGTAAAAGTTTAATTGTGGATTAGAGTGAAAGAAAGTATTAAGCATTAAAGTGAACAACATAATTGGTGCTATTTGTCATTGTGGCTATCAAACTATGTAACATTTTAAAATGTCATTGTGTTAAATGTCTAAAATTGTAAATATCTTCTTTCTGTTCAAATGTTTAATATATAATTTTTTTTTCTTTATAGAAATGTTATGTACTGCAATTCAAACTCCTTTTATGGGCATGAGTGACAAAGATGTAAGTTCTTTTTTGTTGTTATTATTTAACTCTTTTGTGGTATGATATAAATTATCTGAAATTACTTTTGATTTGCAATTTTTTTTATTCCTGTTTATTTTAAAACTATTTCTAAAAAGTGGTAACTTGTTCTTTTCTGTACTTCCTCCTCAATTCTGTGTTTATATGGGAATGTATGAAATGACGCATTTTGTAAAATAACTTTCTAAGTATGAAATATGCTTTTAACTCATTTACCCTACACATTTTGTATCCCAGGTGTTATATTCAATGCCAAATACTTTGGGTATGTGTGTAAAAAAAAAAAAAAAACACTTATTGAAATTGCTAGAAATATGAATTGAAAGTTATAGGATTTTTCTGCTGAGAGGGCTTACTTAATCATTTGTTGATAAAAAGTAAACTGGAATAGCATTTTGAATTCCATTTAATTGTTCTATTCAAACAAACAAAAGTATAATCTTGCATGAATATTACAGGAACCTCATAGATGTATATGTTAAAGTTAAAACAAGATATTTTGAACTTTGCCAAGGCTTTCTACCCCCCCCCCCCCCCCCCCAAAAAAAATGCTAGTGAAATTTTGAAAAAATTAAAAACAAATTCCAGAAATGTATTTACTGCAGTTCTGAACTGCAATAAATTTCTCCCTCCCTGAACTTTTAAACATGCATCAATGCACATATCGATGGCTTTTTATCTGATGCTTTTCTTTCGTGTTATTATGTTATCATTATGTAGCCTCTGGACTAAATGGTTGCTTGTCGAGTCAGCTGCCTTACACTGTTCACTAACAGTCTTCTTACTTCTTTAAATGCATCTCTGTTGAATAAATTTTGTTTATTGAACAATGCCATAACGTGGAAAATGCCATTTTGACATATACTTGTGCATGCATTTTTTTGTCATTGCTACTGAGCTCAATTAACTCTACCAGTTAAGCTACTCATGTTACACACTTCTGCTTGCATATGACCATTTTTTACCATTACATTTGTTTTACTAGAGTATAGATTATTTAAATTTGTACTAGCATTTTTTTTTGGGGGGGGGGGGGGGGCACTTTGTATAAAGCTCCTGAATTCCATGCATTGCGGGTTAGGGTGGGCCGAAATATACTAAAAAAAATTTTTTTTTTCGAAATCGATTTTGGCATAGTACGCAAAAGTTGTGTAATGGGCCAGTTAAAACTCACAAAAATTTTCTTGAAAATTGTTCAATATTTAACTGCGCCCCTTTAACATCATTGAAAAACAGAAAGAAAGAAAAGAAAAAAAATCGTTTTCTGTGAAAAAATATATATTGAAAAAAATTCACAAATATTTACTGGCATACAATGAAAATGTTACATAATGGGTCATTTATAACTCACAAAAAATTTTATCAATTTCTCTCATTATTTAACCGTGCCCCTCTGACATGAAAAATGAAAAAAATATTGGATTTCCTAAAAAACTGTACTATGAAAATTAGTTTTCGAAATTAGTATTGACTAATTAAATAGTACTATAGATAATAATTCTTTAATTATTACGTAATTTAACTTTTTATTCAATTTTTTTGCAAAATTAATACTAGCACATTTTATCTAGAATTACATGCAGATCGACTACCGATTAGAACAAAAATCTACGAATTTGAAATTATAAAATAATACCTCATGCATATTGAATATTAGGTGTTAGAATAATATTGTTCCTTGTTGTCAAACGTTGGAAGTTCTTTCCTTGCTTGAAATTTGGCACGAATATATCCATCTCTTGCAGTCTCGCCACAAACTTTCATTGCAGCTTCAGATATTAGTTTAACACATCATTCAACAGATTGTGGGTGACATGGAAATTCCTCGAAAGTCAGTGCTGGAAACTGTTCTTCTTTGCACATTTCTTTCAAATCTTCGTCCTTTATATACATTGTAAGAGGTGGCTCTGTTACAACACAGTTTGACCAATCAATTAAATAATGTAATTGGCTGCTTCGAAATTGAGTTTAGGAAGCTTGAAAAAACGCAGACCACCCGAGTTCTTCGTCTTCTTATCTCTGGCACCGAGAATACGTCTAACTGCTAATTTCCGGATGTGTTTTCTAGAATCATGTAGCATTGTTAATAATAGGTGTTCGGGATGGGCAAAATATGCATTGTTTTCTGAATACTTTGTAAATAATTTGCTTAACATTGTCTGGAAGCTACCTTGCAGGGGAAATCATTTTCCAGAAATGTTGAGCACCATACTGGCAATTCAATTTCATTTTTATCTCAAACCACATTGGAGCATAAACCAGCTTCACGAGTATTATAAGATTCTGTGATCGACTTGGAGTGCCAATGTATAACTGTAACAAACGGTTTGCGGAAGTCAGCCATCGTGCATAACTGAGTCTATGTGGGTTATTGTCAGTCGCGCTAGAAGAGCAACTATCATCTTTTATGTCAAGAAAGATGCGATACAAATATTTTTTGGTCAGTACTTAGCTTTTTGATATCTTTCAGATACATAAGCTGAAGAGTACAGTCAATTTGATCAAATTTGACAACTGGATTTTTTCACATTCTTTTAGAAGCAATCCAATAGGTCCAGAATATGAATATGTTCCCCTTGTGCAATCGTCCATTTCCGGAATGAAGTGCCTTAGTGGCAACTCATTAGTATTTAACATACATATATTCCATTGTAATGGTCTTCCAATGTATGTCTCAAGCAAACATATTACTCCTCCTTTCCATCCCATATTCACATTTGTTCCGTCACATCCAATAACTGATAGGTTCTGCAAACTCATATTGTACATTTTTGTAAATTTGATAATACCTTGGGCTATTTCTTTTGCACTTTCACCAGCAGTTAATGATATATGACCTGTATACTTGCTACCTGGTTCCTCTATTAATGCTACATGCGCTTCTGATGTTAAGGATAGGTTTTATGTAGAGAGAGAGAGTAGGTTTTATTTTCATGCATGAATATTTTTAAATCAGCAAATAAATATCGAGTAAAATTGATTGAATTTTAGGTGGGTTCTAACTAACACATTACGTAATATTTCCGTTATATGCCAGTACTAATTTCAAAATTACTTTTCAAATTATATTTCTTTCAAAAACCCAATTTTTCTTCTTTTTCTCAATTTTTTAATGCCAGAGGGGCACAGCTAAGTATTGGGCGAAATTGATAAAAGTTTTTGAGGGTTCTAACTGATCCATTGGGTAACATTTCCGCTGTATGCCAGAACTAATTTCGAAATTAATTTTCAAGATATATTTTTTCGGAAAAAAAATAGATTTTTGTCTTTTTTCAATTTTTTAATACCAAGGGGGCGCGATTAATTATTAAACGAAATTGACGAAATTTTTAGAGGGTTTTAACAGATCTATTGCACAACTTTTCCGCACTATGCCAAAATCTATTTCTAAAAAAAGTTTTTTCGGCCCACTCTATTGCAGGTATTACATAAGAAAAAAAGGATTTTCACAGCTTAGTAAAGCTAGATGGAAAAGTGATTTCTGGTATTTGAAATTTAAATGTTTTGGAAATTTTTTCTAGAATATGCATGTAAGATCAGAGTTTCCAACCTGTTTTTTGGCCCACCCTATTGCAGGTATTACATAAGAAAAAAAGGATTTTCACAGCTTAGTAAAGCTAGATGGAAAAGTGATTTCTGGTATTTGAAATTTTAAATGTTTTGAAAATTTTTTCCAGAATATGCATGTAAGATCAGAGTTTCCCAACCTGTAGTACGCGTACCCCTGGGGGTATGCGAAGGACCAGCTGGGGTATGTAAAATCAAAGTTGTTATGGTGGATACAAGGAAACATAAGGGAATGTCTTCGAAAATTTATCATCGAATTGAAATTTTAATTTATAAGTGGGTGGCTGTTCAAAGATTCAAGTTTAAAAAATATTTGATTTGTGGAAAAATGCTCATCATTTTGTTTCTCTTGGAGAACAACAGAAATTCTACTCGCTACAATGCCGACAGCTTTTTTTCTTAATGGCAATTTTCTAAATCTTAATGGCATTCAACTGGAATTTTTATATAAGCTGCCTTAGATATATGGCTTCAACGCTATGAAAGAAAAATTAAGGTGTGTTTCACGCATGCTCAGTTAAAAATTATTTACTACAAATGCTCATATTTCCTCAAATATTCAAGGTATTTACTTCAAATTTTAATATAATGCTTTGCTCTTACATTGGCATGCATTCTGTAAGTTTTGTATGGTTTGGTTTAATCCTGGAGCAGACTTCCAAAAAAAAAAAAAAACCAACGGGAGTAGACGCACAGGATATCTCATACCTGAACGTTTTTCATTGCTCCTTACAATCATAAATGTTGTGCAAAATAATTTTTATAACTAAATTAAAGTAGAAAATACATCTAATAACATTTTTAATGCGAAGAAAGGCTACTTACAATTAATTAATATATTTTCTACAGACTGAAGGCATATGCTTCCATGCATGTATATTTTTGACATTTTTCACAAGTATATCGCGTCTTGTGGTCCTTCTTAGTTGGGCATTCAGCACACCTTTTGTGAACTGTTTTTTGCCTTCTTATTAGGGGGTTCCATTTCTTTTTTGGGGTTCAATTTTTCTTTTATACTTTTTGGAAGCATCGCTTGGTGGTTCCTATTCTCTCTGTAATCTTCAATACGCTGCAAACCCAAATATTTCAGGAAAGCATGTCTACTTTGATATTGAGATGGTGTTGTTTTCGTGGATAGCAAAATTATTCTCTCATTGATAGCAGCAATGTTGAGTAGAGAAAAAAATATAACCGTCGGCCAGCGTTTAGTTTTCGAGAAGTTGGATATGAGGCAGCCATTTCATCGACAACGTCTACTCCACCTTTTGTCATGTTTGTAAAAGGTTATTATTTTGAGCTTTTTAGATTCTCCAGTAGATGAATCAATTGCATTGTCATTGTGCATTAGGGTGGGTCATCCCTCTATGGAGAAAATTTTTGTTTCGGATTTCTACCGGGCACAGCAAGAAAAGGGTGCCAAATGATGTATATAACTCATATATAAAATTTGATTATAATGGGATGCCATCTTCTGTCTCTGGATTGGCTTTAAAGAATGCAAATTTTTGGGGAAAAACCTTTTTGATAATTTATTACAATAATTCTAAAAAAGTTCTAAACTGTGTCTATAAAACAACCAGAAATTGCATGAATAATATATATTTATTACAAGAAAAGTTTACAAAAATGACATTTATATTATTATCATAAGATTTGAAATATCGTGAAAATCCTTCTAGCTATCGAATTTCGGCATGGCTTTTTTAGATTCTATTTGGTTTCTTATGAAACCTTGTCTCTCATATTTTTTGCACAATGAGGCTGAAGCTTCTGTCGCCGTCTTAATTGCTCTTTCAACCGCTTGTGTGTATGAGATGGCAGATGTAGTAAAGACAGTTCTCTATATGCTTTTGGGATGGCAAATAGTCTGATGTCTTTGTCAGGTATGGATTTTAATATTGGTGGATCAGCTACAGTAAACTCTCGATTATCTGGCATTCAAGTATCCGGAAAGCTCAACTAACCGGAAAAATTAGAAAATGAGTTTTTCTAAAAGTTTTACATCTGCGCGCCAAAATTTAGCACGTTCGCGCGCTCTGTTCCATTCACGCTGACAATTTATTTCTGGAATGCAACGTTCGCTCCGCACGGAGGGGCGTAGAAGGGGGAAAAAAAGCAATATACAGTACTGTGACGTACACAGACTTGCTTTATCGGGGGTTCAAAAACAAAAGTGAGAATAAATAAATAAATAAAGGTCCTCACCTTTCTCCGAAAAACAAGACCTAAAAATGGAATCGGCAAAAGAAAAAAAGGTAAAGAGACAGAATCGATAAAGGAAAAAAAGGTCATGGGGGTTACTCCAGATTAGTAAGTCTCTTTCTTTTCCTTTTATTTATTTACCCTCCAAATAATGGCAGATGTTGATTCCGATTATGTAATATCACGTGCGAGAGAATTGGAGGCCCGCGTATTGCGCAATAACCCTTGCAATCTTCTAAAAGATAATTAGTTTTGATATTCAATCTGAGATTTGTTTTATGATCACTTAAAAGAGTTTTATTACGCTTTCTGAGTAGAATATTTTTCAGTTTCATTGGTTATTTTTATATGTTTATATTTTTACAATCTATATATTTACAGTAAAAATTCGGCTACAGATCATATTTTTTCTTTAAAATCATCAATGTTAAATAAAAATCTTCATAATATGTTATGTAAATACAATGTTATGGAAGATATCGACGTATTCTTAAAAATTATATTTAATGCACATTTCAAAATCACAAAAACAAATTATTTGGCCGAAAAATCTTTTTTAAAAAAAAAAAGGCTACAATCTACCCCCCCATTTTTCCCGTCACATTCAACTATCCGGACTTTTCAGGTATCCGGAAATCGGAGTTTCCCGAGCATGCCGGTTAGTTAAGCTTTTACTGTATATTCTTCTGCCAGTCAATGAGATCAGTGTAAGATGATGCAACAAATTTTACAGTAGGAATTTGAAACAGTCAGAACCCATTTTCTTGAATGCTGCAGCTTTCAAAATCAGATGGACTTCCAGTTCACAGATGTGCGGTTCTGAGTCGGTCAGTTGATTGCGATCAACAAATTTTCGGGACGATCGAAATAACTGTTTCTTTGAATTACTGGATCTGCTTGGGCTTTCAGTTCTGTCTGCAAATATCTAGTTGCAGCGATGAGTTTGAACAAGTTCTGTGCTCCATTTTACAGTACCGGCGAATTTTGATAGCAAACCAGAATTTTCAGAAGATTCCATCAAAATATACAAGCCTAGAATTCAATTAGCAAGAGTCAGCCATCGAGCATGACACATTTTGCCTGGAGATTTGCTTATTCCTTAGGAAATATACCTGTTGAAGCGGCTGAGACTATTCTATACAACTGTGTTTGGTCTGTGCTTACAGAAAAGAAAACTCATTTAACTGTTTAAATAAGATGAAAATGAACAAGCGGCCTTGTTTCATACATTTTCAGATCTTTGCCAATTCTCCCTGAAAATGTATTGGGTCCCTAAATGCTGCCATCAGTATGTTGAAACAAGTTTCGGAAGAGTAATTCATTCGTATGCAATAGAAAGATAATCCACTGTAATGACTTATGTAACCTTTTTTCAAGCAGACTTATGATACCTCCATATTTACAAACATTCATATTAGTTCCATCACATCCAACTTCCAGCAAAGATTACATAGATATTTTTGATTCTAGGAAGAAATCGGCGATTGTTTATTCCATACATTTAGATGTGCCAAACGCTGGTGCAAATATGACCCAAGAACTTCAACTCTGGTTCCATTGCTCTTCAAGAATGCTCTGTCAATACATTTTTTCATCCTTTGCTGATACAATTAAAGTTTTATCTGTCCGTCCATCAAATTATAAAGCAGGTATTTGTAAAACATTGTCTTCTTTCATGACCAATTTTCGTGCTTTCTTGCGTTTTCGGCGGATCTGATTTTGATCAATAATTTCCAAAGTGGAAGTGTGAAGAACTGCTGTAGTAATAGCTGCTCCAGCACTGTCTGAAACTCTGTATCTATCACACGTTCTTGAAAGTAAAGTGTAGTCTACTGTACTGTTTATAGTAGTAGGCTTATCGGCAGGAGCCGCCGATGTTGAGGCTTGTGTCTGTCGCTGGAATATTATGTCACTCTCCTATAGACTGGATTCGGGTGAAGTCAATACATTAAGATTCTCTGTGCTTCGTTTTTGAGGCAGAAAATTGGTTCTTTGCTTTATCCTTTTTAAAGCTTTTGTTATTTTATTCGTTGTAAACATATCTAAGGTTCCAATTGCTATTTTTCTAGTGGTGCGTTGTTAGATCAGGCAGATTTTTTCCCTCTGACAAGTTTTTTTTTTTTTTTTTTTTCTTATCTGGGGCAAATGCACTCATCGATGTTCTTAAATTTGTAGGTTGAAATTTCAGACAGCGCCTTACTGGTACAGTGAAACTACTGATTTCTTCGTTGATATTTTAGGGTGAGATTTTAAAAGAATTTTGCATTTCAGATTATATGTCTTCAACATCGCCTTAACTGGTTTATGCTGATGGAAGTCAGAATGGAAGCTCTTGACCATATATCTGACCATATAATTTTTTCCACGACAATGTCCTCAATTTTCTTATATGTGGGTTCTTTGTTAGTTATCACGTTTTATTTTATGCCAGTTCCACACTTAGAATTTCATAAAACCTTCGTAGGTTGGTAACATATTGCCTTTCACATCACCACACAATGCACATTTCCACTCGGAACGAGTATGATCCATGATAAGAATGGCGCAATCGAGAGTAAAGCAACGTTGTCTGATTGAAGGAGGAGGACACCCACGTTCGTGGGTGTCGGTCTCGCATGTGCAAAAAGTTGCTCGCCCCCCCCCCCCCCCAACAAACCTTCTGCTCACACCTGCACTCATGATGCATCGTCTTCCATGTATGAAGAATGTAGCATTTATTGGTAGGAACTCTAACTGGCATTTTCTGGTGTAAAAAAAAAATAAATAAACTTAGATATCAATCGGGAGGCAAGTTACACTTGTCAGCATGCAATAATATTTCATATGTCTTAGTTTGAGTGCATTTGGCACCTTTTTATCACTGTGCCCCTTGAAAAAGTAGAAAAAAGTTAAAACGACCCACCCTATTGTGCATTGTAGAGAGTAAAAGAACGTTCTTGTTTTTCTTTGACACGTATGATAAGGGTTGTATCCTTTTTAAATGAAACCAAAGAAGACTTCTCTTTTTTTAATCCAAATGTATTGGAGGAATTTCCTTTTTATTCTTTCTTAGAGTTCCAACAACAGTAATTTTTTTCTTAAAAGTTCTTGGGAAAGTGGATACGACATGTACCAATTGTCCACTGTCAAATTTCTCCCATAATTATACAGGGGTGATATCAAACGTTTTACAATGCCACCAGGACTGTTATCTAACTGGAATGGCCCTTTTGGTTGCTGTCCAGTATATACTTCCATTTTTCCAAGTATAAAATACTCTTGAAGCAGCCAATGGAAAGGTTTTCACTCCATATCTTGCTGGCATTTTAGGCTTATACTGCAACTGCTCATCTATCCTCATGTGATCTCCGTCATAATATTTCTTGCAATTATCAACAATTTTTTCAAAATATTCTCTTATTGGAGCTAATTTGTTAATATATTTTCTGCTCTGGTGATCACGAATGTCATCAAAACGGATGCATCTGAGTAGAAAAAGAAAACATTTGTATGACCTAGTAGTGCGGAATATTTTGATTCTTGTGCCGTTTGTTGCTCAAAGATAAGTAATGTTTACATGAGACAATTTGTGAACATCACAAATATATAAAAGTCCTACAAACGCTTTCATTTCAGCTTCAGCTGTAGATTTCGCATCTCGTTCTTGTGAAAAATTATCTGAAATCGATGCAATGCAAATGTTAGTGCAGTTCACTAAATCTTTTATCAAACATCAGAAGTTTCCAAGATTCTAGTGGTGTACTAACATCTCTTGAAATAGCGGTGTTTCTAGGAAGTTTCGTTATTATATTTTTTGCAGAAACTCATACGGTAGTTTGGAATTTCTCTTTTTTCCATGTTGTTATTTTATCTAGTCCAACATAAAAATCATTTTCATTTGACGAATCTGTATCTACTTCAATATCTGTGTCACCATCTGTTGATGAATCATAATTACAATTATATTCTTCATCATAATCAATTTCTTCTTCGTCATCAAATAAATTTTCTTCATCCATCAAAACTGTATCAAGCAAAGTTCTCAAACGCTTCATTTCTTCATCATACGTGAGATAACGTGCTATATTTGCAAGGCGTCTGACTGCCATGAAGGAAAAAATCTGAGTGTCAAGGATGGGCGCAATGGGTATAATATACCCGTAAATATAAAATACTGGAATTTCTATTTTTAGAATTCACCTGCTGGCCTGGCCCGTCCAAGGTCATTACCCTACATTCGACTATACCGAGACTCGTCCACTTTTAAATGAAAGGTCGTTAAATAGACAGAACAAAAGACGGGTACGGGTATGTCACATCCTGTGCGTCCAATTCCAGGTTAAAACTCTCCATATTATAAGCAAAAAATATGAGGAAAAATTTTGAATTTTTTAAAGAAACCTTTATATTTTCCTGAATATCCATACTATTTTTATGAAAATGCATGTAGACGATTTACACAAACAAAATCATTGATGAAAGTTTTAAATCATTATCAACTTTTTTTATGAAGTGGAGTAAGACAAATTCCTTTCCGTATTCATTTATTTCTAGATGGTTCCCTAAATGCCCTTGTGACAAAATCTTCACTGCAAAATGTGAATGCCAACGATGTACATCTCATGATTCTCCACAACTGATTGGGAACCATTGTATTCAAATTAACATCAAATGTTTCTCATTTTACCAATCTTTTGGCCAGTAGTGTACTATGATAAAAGTGGAATAAAATGTAAAATCAAAAATAAGTCCTGAAAATGTTATTAATTCTAGTCATTTGACTCTTAAGCTTATCTAAGTCCTTAACATTATTGATGAAATCTTCTCTGCATAGATGGATGGCTGGAGAGGGGAGGATATGACAATAGGGAGTATGCAAAAATAAAAAGACTAATCAAGGGGTACACGAAGGAAAAAAGTTTGAGAACCCCTAGTCTGTCCTGTCAGCCTTTTTCACCATAAAGCATTCCTCTCTACTTTCCATAAAGAGGCATATTTAAATCTCTAAAGAAACAAATGGCAAATGTTCATTATCAAATACCTTATCTGAGCTCTGTTCCCACGACTCTTTATACCTCAAGTAGCCAGTTGTAAAAAACACTATCTGCCTGTGATAACTGCTTTCTGTGATTTAGATTAGAGCAACCAGTTGTTGATCATGAGAAGCACTGTCTCTATTGTCATCCACATTTTGCTGACCTCTACTTTGATCATTAGTCTTTCTGGAAAAGGACATAAAACCTCCCTACCTATTTTTCAGTTCTTGAGTCTTTCTCATCACATGTAGGGTGCCTTGCTTTTCAGCAGATCTGCTATCAATAATTAACATGCACCATTATCTTCCTTACTGCTGCTAAGTCTACTGACTACTATTGTTAGTCTACTGGCTATCATTTACTTCTCTGCAGAATTTACATATTATTTAGAGCAGGGGTCTTCAACCTTTTTATACCTACCGCCCATTTTTGTATCTCTGATAGTAGTAAAATTTTCTAACTGCCCACTGGTTCCACAGTAATGGTGATTTATAAAGTAGGGAAGTAACTTTACTTTATAAAATTTATAAAGCAGAGTTACAGCAAGTTAACCTTCCAGCCGGCACAAATTTTATGACAAACAGGATTTTTCATGCCCTGTTCTCACATTCGGAGTCAAAACTGTCTGAAATCATTGCTATTCCTTCATGCGGCCCTTCTCTTCAGGATAAAATGGGTTTTTCCGAGTTTCAATGTGATTTCATACTGTTTTATGCTTCTGTCGTAAAAATTACGACGTACGCCCGCTCGTGTAATTGGAAATTTTTTTTTACTTCTTAATGTTTCAGTTTGCTAATTGTATATCCAGTGCGCATTACAGTGATTTAATATTTCATTTCACATTGTCAAAAATGTTTAATATGTAATAAGTCTGCCAATAATCCACCAAGCCAAAGAATTTTCTTGAAACTTCAGTCGTATGAAAACACCTCACTATTCGAGCCAAAAAAAACATGATAGTCGCCGTATGACATTGCCATGTCTTTAAATCTAGATTATACATCACAACCTGAAACAGCAAGTGAATGGCAACCAGCATTGAGAATAAGAGGTTGTGGTTTGTGTTTGAAAAAAAGAAAACGATCATCAAAATCCATGAAATACTGTAGGTTCAATATATAGTATACTTGTAAGAGTCACTCTCTGGCAAAAGTTCAATGTTTCGAATGCAAGGACAATGATAAGAATCTAACAAGAAAGTCTTTGTTGTACAATCTTAGTTGGTATTATACTTTTTTTTGTTACATATTGCTTAATACCTCTTTTAGAAAATAATAGTTTTAAATCTCTTTGCTTTCTCTGATTTCAGTATAATTTTACATTTTGCAAATAATATAAAGATTAATTTTCACTCTTGATGAAAGGATTTGCTTTTCTGATGTGTCTCTTATTACTATAATGAAGTAACTTACAACTGCAAAGGTAAAAATTTGTGTCTTAAAAAGTACAACATGTGCCCGCTTGTGTAAAAAATTTTAGTGCTTCCACTGGAAGGTTAAAGCATATAATAATAATTACTTACCAAGTATTTTATGTCGGATTTTCGCTAAGCTTGGCAGAATAAATCTTTACAAAACAATTTACTATAATTAAATCTTATCTTTTTGGTTGCTCTGCTACTGCCCACCATGAAAGTTGGAACTCCCACTAGTGGGTGGTAGTGACCAGGTTGACTACCACTGATTTAGAGTTTAAATTTGAACTGTTTATTTATAGGATTCCTCCGAAAGTGATCCCAAATCATTAGCACAAGTTACTATAGATTACAAAAGGAAAGCTAACTGGGAAAAAGAAATTGAATCAAGGAAAAGAAGAAAGCATCATCAAAGACTCTCTCCTGAGCCTCCTGAACAGTTATCAAGGAACAGTCCTCATAGCAGCCCACAGATTTTGCGTGGTGGAAGTGAAGGAAGTTTTCAAATTCCTGTTTCTACAGTCTCTGATATCTCGCCAAATGAACTAGAAAATCCTCAACAGTATGAATTTGAACCCAGAAGGCTGCCGTCAAATTGTAAAGAGTTACTTTCTACTGAGCCACAATTGATTTCAAGTAATGAAGCCCTTCCTTCAGAGAACCTGGTAGAAAATTCATATCCATCGGAATTTCCCCGTGATTCAATAGAAAATTATTCGGCAATTGAAGATCATAGAATAATTGACACTTCTGCATCTGATCCCTCAAATGATTTAATTTCATTCAGAAATCTTGAGCAATCTTTCCATGTCATTCCCAAGACTGACCATTTGCTACAAGATCTGCCTAATTTATTAGAAAACTCGGATGTAAATACTAGAAAAAAGAGCAGTTTTAAGCCTAATTATGTTTTTCGTAAGTGTTTGTACGAAACCAACAATAATGAACCTGAAGAATTTTCATGTGAAAGGAGGATATTTCAGCCAAATTTTCCAATGAATGTTCTCTTGGAAGATGAACACATTATTAGTGACGTAAGAAGTGGTAAGTATCTTTTAAAAAAAATTTATTTTAATATCTGATAATATTGTTTTAGGCAAAACTTAAAGATGTGAAATGCAATTTTACCTTATTTTTTTTGTTTGCATGGTTCTTAAGTATAGCTTTTGAGAAAGTATACCCTTAAACCTCTTTCAACTCTATAACACCTGATTCTTAATATTTCTCTATACTAGATACATTATAATCAAATATTACAAATACGCAGTGAATGAATTAGAAACCAGAGGAAAACTATCTAAATTATTTTCTTTCTGTGACAACTTAGATTTAGTCAACAAGATCTTTTTACAATTTCTCATGAGATTAATACAGACTGATGGCAGAGTCTCATCTTCAGGACAGGAGGTCCTTGGGCTTGTAACCCAATGCGACCAAAGATTGACTCTTTGTGGGAGCTAGTGCACTTATATATGTCATGGGTTAAATGTTTTCCCTCCAGGGTTCTGTGGAAGTTTGGGGCAGGAATGGCGCTAGAGTTTGCCCGACAGGGGGGACGAGTGTAATGAAATTGGTCTCAAATTTTCGCAAGATTATTATTTATCAACTAAAGTTGAATACCCCGTACAAAAATTTGCCCCGATGGGATACAAAATTTTTCCCCGACAGGGGCACAGCATCCCTGACAGGGGGCCCCTGCCCCCCGTTCCCGGGAGAAAGATTCTGTCTCATGTATCGTCGTTTTCATCTGATCACATTACAAAATGATATTAAATCTCAAAATAGCCGAAGTGTTGCTTCAAAGCTAGATATTAAGGGTCATTCTACATCAAGTAAGTAAACCAATGCAGGTTGCTGGACCATTTTATAATGAAGTGATTTTTTTTTATTTGTTGATTCCTACGTGATTACAGAGTCCAACAAGACTAATTTTAAATTTTTATCTTTTTCCAAATTCCGATGGCAGCCATTTTTGTTTTACAAAACATGCTGCTTTTTGTGTTTGTAGGGGTTTGCGTTAACTTATATTACTCGGAACTTCCTTAGCTTGATGGGGGGAAAAGAAACCAGTTTGTTCAGGAAGAAACAGCCTTTATTATCTTCAGTATACATTTAAGAAAAATTGTATGCCAAATACAGGGATGAGATTCTTCCGCTTTTTCGCGAATTTCCGCTTTTTTTTTGGTATTTTGAAGAAATTCCGCTTTTTTATCGTTTTTTCTCTCAAAAATCCGTGGGTTTTTTTTTTTTTTTTTTTTTTTTTGTACAGCAAAAATTTGCTTATTGTTCTGAAAATTCCACCAAGAAAAGAAACCTTCCTATCTTCCGTTTTCGAAAGAAAATTCTAGGAAAATATGCTCGACAGTGCGGCTTAACTCCACCGGCTAGAAAACTAGCTGATTCATCTTCTACTGGCGAATCAACATTATATCAGCAAGCTCTACAAGGATGAACATTCCAACATTCAGTGCCATTCAAAGTATTAAATACAACCTTTTTGCAGAAAACTAAACCTCTGTGGCATATTGCAAAAAAAAAGGAACAAAAAGAAATAAACTACATTAAAAAAAAAAGAAACTCCTGTCAAAATAGGCAGCTAAAAAAAGCTGTATGCAAATGCAACAAAAAAACAGAGAATAAGACATAAATAAAAAAAATAAAACATGATTTACCTAGGCATTCTAGAGATAGTGTAGTCCTGACAACTATGCCAGTAATTCAACAGATTCTAATGAAGACTGTGCAAAAACTTTAGCCTCTACTGAAAATAAACTTGCAGAGGATACAAACACATCCTTTATTGAAGAAAAATCTGTCAAAGATAGGAGCCCTCCAAAAAAGGGGTGTAGCATGCTATTGGAGATCTGTTACCAACAAAAGCCACACAAATAAAAAATGAAAGAAAACCACTTCTTTAACAATTAAGGGAATGTTTCAAATAACAATAATGCTAAATGACTCTGTCATTGTAACTGTACAATATCTCAACCCCTCTTGCTTTATAAGGAGCAAAATCATTGTGCTGTTACTTTTGCAAAAATTTATAGAAATAAAACAGAAATCAGTATATGATACATTATTATAATTTATAAAGAGCTAATACACTTTACACAATTGCATGAAGCAAAAGAAATTATTTGTCCTTATTTTTATTTATTTTTTGAGCTAACTTCTATCAAAAGGCTATTAAATATAATTCTTCTCGGACTTCTGTTGGGTGTATGTTGAATCTCAGTGATGTACAGGTGGTAAATATGTTTTAATGCCTAATTTTGTATTTTCTGATGCACCTGATGATGTGTTAAACTCGTTTGTTAACTTTTAATGTGAATGATTTAATAATAATTTAATATTCTTTTTCTTATTTATACATACTGAATTATAAATAATTAAGTTATTAATTATTATAGTGTAATATTTTCATCATGTTGCGTGTTTTACTTCTTAAAACATCTTTCGCGTATAAATTATGGTACAAATGTTTTGCTCACGTATGATTTCAGTCTTTTTGCTTTTTTGCCAATCTCATCCCTGCAAATAGCAAAAATCAACTTAAAAGTTTGACTTTTAAAAATGACAATTTTTCAATTTTCGAAGGCCTATCATTCCTAAAAGGAATCTGTTCACCATATTACTTTTTTTGGGGGGGAGGATGTGTATCTACCTTAATGTACTAATTTCCGAAAAAATTCAACCCTGAAATTTGCTTCCTTTAAGGGTTACAAGTTTTCAAAATCAGAAAATTTCTAAAAAATCCAAATTTTGACACCTTATATCTTTGATGAAACAAAGTTTAAAAATATGAAGTTTTTACAGATAAACCCTCTGTTGTGTATTATATAACTGTAAAAATTTCATATTTGAGATTTCTACAAGGCAGATTAGAGGACCTTAAAAATCACATAAAAAACGTATTTTTAGCAGGAAATGATGGAGCATTAATTACTATGTATATTCTTATTAATAATTTATTGGAATATGATCTAAAGTAATATTTCTAATTGTATTTACATGTTCAAATTAACCTTCTGGTGCATTAATTTGACTATGCATTTATTCTGATAAGTTACAATATTATATTTTGTCATTTTTCTATTTATAAGATAAAAGTCTCTGAAAATGCAGTAGGCCTAAAATTCTTATTTAACAAAATATGTGGATGTTCAGACCTGTTTACAAACTTCAAGAAACCTTGCAAGTAGACTTATCTATACCTGTAATATAAAAAGTTCATTTATTTTTCTGATGGGGCTTCTGGTCAGTATAAGAACAAAAAAAATTTATTGACTTATGTCACAGGGTTGCGGCGATTTAAATCAGTTGATTAAAATCGCTGATTTAAATCGCGATTTAAATCAACTGATTTTTTTTTCAAAAAAATCACTGATTTAAATCACTTTATTTTAAATATCAAGTTAATCTGCTTTAATGAAATAAAATTTTGCATGCATCTTTAAATAGTGATTTTAAAATATTTTTAAATGTTTATTTAAAGAAAGAATACATAGAACATAAAAAAATATTTCATTGAATTCAGGGTTTGTACTCCTCCTGAAATTCCTGAAAAACTCCTGAATTTTGATTTTTTTTTCTAAGGGCCCTGAAAACTCCTGAAAATTGTGTTTTTTATCCTGATATTTCTTTTTGTCTCCTGAAAAATCACAATCGAAGAACAAAAGATAAAATTATGATAAAACATAAAAATATGACGTTTCTGTTTTTCCTTATTGATAGAAAGTCGCTGGAATCCAGAATTCTTACTTCTGACCTTACTTAGCCCCGAAAGAGTCTACCGCGCATGTTCCGAGTCACCGCAATTGGGAAAGATGGGAGAATTGATATTTAGTATACTTTTCTGCCAATTTTCTAAAAATTGTCCACACTACCCCCTACTCCCCTACAATTGATTTTGTTCACGCTGTATCCTGAATTTTCTGTACTGTACTCCTGAAAAAATCGTTAGAAACTCCTGAATTTTACTATCATATATACAGTATGAACCCTGGAATTGGTGTAACTAGAGTACTTTCCATATCTTTATTTTTGAAAACACAAGCAAATTAGATTTTAAATAAATCTCTAATGAACAACACAATAAAATGCAAAGTACGAGATGCTCCTTTTTTATAAAATAAAATTAATATTGTGAAAGGATCATGTTCACAAGGCAAGTTTTAAAAAATTCTTCAGATTTTAATGATTCGTTTACGTATAAATGTATGGTTTTAAACCTTTCTTTTCAGAACTGAAGTTTATTAGTTCAGAGTAATTAGCTGCTCAGATTGTTAAGTGTAATGTTGCGTCTTATTTAACACTAAATCAGCATAAATTTTTATGCAGTTCAAAAGGTGTTTAGATTTAAATTAAGAGTTATGAAGCTTTTTTTAATGAACATTCCCAAATTGGAAAGTGAGCAGAATGGAAAAGAACGCAATCTATTTGTATGTACTCTATAATATATTCACCATACTTTATTAACCTGTTAATTTCCAAATTAATATAAAACAGACATTTCAATAAATTTCAATTGTATTTTGTTTAAAGCACCAAGTTCAAGATAATTGTGAAGTAAAATTAAATTCTGAAAATGCCCTCCCCACCTCTCTCTCTCTCTCTGTTTAATTTTATTTTTTTAGAAAAGTTATTGAAAAATGAGTAGAAAATTATTTCAAAAAACTTTTATATCCATATATATTAAAAGATTTTTAAAATATAGTAAAGTATCAAAAAATTTCTTTTTAATTCCTTACATTACCTCAAAAATAAGTCAAAGGAAAAACAAAAAATTTCAAAATGATGACGCTTCAACTCCATAATCTGGCTAACTAACTGTTGAAAATTGTTTAGGAGTTTGGGAATTTTATTGACTTACCAGACTGAGCAGAAAATAAATAGAATATATTCAGTTTATTCACAGAAGTGAGATATAACTGTTCTATTTATAGGATCTAGGCATTAATGGATTAAACTGTAAATATAAGCCTAGTCATGATGGGTACATATACTATTTATATAATTGTATATTGTATCCTTTAACATTCATGTATCAACATGGCATTTTCAATATTTTATTTGCTTCTGTAAGATGAAAACATTAGTGTTTAATTTTATGAATGGAGTATCTTTTTTGAAAGTTTTTTAATCTTTTCAAAGATCAACATGTTAAGTGTCTATATTTTTTTATTACTTTCACACATATGAAGTATACATACAGAAAATATTAAAATTGTCAAAAAATTCAACCTCAAGATTTTGATGAATCTCTGTGTTTTAGACCTTGCAAGTCCAGAAATACCATATTTGGAATTAAATATGTCTGCAGGTGAACAAGTTGACTAAAAAATGTGTCGAATTGGATGGCTGAAATCTGGCAAGTTTTCACACCATCATTGTAGGTCTATGTAAAATTTTGGATAAAATATGCTAATTGGGAATTTTTTCAATACTCTTCTTTTTTCACTCTATAATAAGTGAGATAATTACAAAAATGATTTTTTAAAAATATTGTGGAAAAAAGGAGCTGGGGTCAACAATAAAAGCAGCTTCCTTGAATAGATTTTATTATTTATTTATTTATTTACTCCCTGATATACCCAGCGTTGCTTTGGATTAAAATAATTTTATGTCTAATATTTTTAATTTAAAAACTACTTTTGTTAAAATATTATACTCAAAACCCCTTTATCAGATGGAGAATTTTTTTAATTAAAATGAGAATATCAAATGAAATTATCCTTAAACACTGCTGAAAGCTAATTTTCTCCGCAATTAATTAAATAGTTAATTTTTTATTAAAAAACATGAAAATAAACCAAATCGATAGTTGTTCCTGAAATAAATTATTAATCGTCTGCTTTTAAGCTTTTTTTTTTTAGTGTTTTTACAGAATTCTGTTTATGTGTTCTGAAAACAGTTCTTCGTATGTATTCTTATTCAACAATAAAAACATATTGTGTATAAAAGTAATCTCGAAAAAATTTATTAAAATTAGAGAAACAAATCGT
This sequence comes from Araneus ventricosus, assembly GCA_013235015.1. Lineage (NCBI taxonomy): Eukaryota > Metazoa > Arthropoda > Arachnida > Araneae > Araneidae > Araneus > Araneus ventricosus. The sequence goes on along the minus strand of BGPR01005883.1, from coordinate 24,148 downwards.
ATGGAAATGAAATTTGTATCACTGAAAATCTAATCTTTTTAACTTTAATACGGTGTAGAAATAGTGTTTGTGAAATTGTATTTTCAGAAGACAGCAGGAGATATTAACAGCAGTAATTTTTAAATCTAATTAAATAGGTTTTAGAATTCTTTTAGGATGCATTGACAAAAAATTTTTAAAAATTAAACAAATATCAAAAGTTAAAGGTAGAATAATTGGAAAGTCTCACCGTTGCCTAGCAACAGAGTGTCTATAAATTTCCTTATTTCAAAATTGTCTGCCTCTATTCAATTATTATTTATTAAATCTTATAAAACTAATAAGCATGTATCATTGAAAAGGTAAAATTTTGAATTTTAAGGAATGGTATTAAAACATTTCTTGTGGGATAATTTGCTCTGAAATTACTACAGAAAAATAACAAAGTTTCGGTTAATTACTGATTAACTGGATGTTTAATTAATTTTTGCACTTTGAAAAGTTGACAGTATTCTTGCTCTTGTCATAAATAATAAGTATGCAAAGTTTGGTTGAAATCGGTCCAGTGGTTTAGGAAGAGTTGTGGAACATGCCCACATACTTTCATAGCTGTGATGACTTTTATTTATATTAAGATTTATTTCATTTTTAATATTACCTAAAAATATTCTTCTGATAATAGTTTCCTAAATTATCAAAATTTTTAAAAATAGGAAAAACATAAGTTCAATCCATCATTGAAAAAATTTTAGTTTTAGATGCATCTGTAAGGTTTGTTACTCAAACATTTGGTTGAGCATGACAAAATTATTTTTGACCACAAATATTTTTGACAACCTTATGTGAATGTATGAGAAATTTGATGGCAGACCATTCCCAATTTTTCTGACATTATATTCCTCAGTCAAAAGTCTCTTTTTTTTGCAAGCGAATTTCCATGTTTGAATTTTAGTGCTGCTGAAGTTTGATTGACGTCCTAGGCGATATTTCTCTTTATATATAGTGGTGTAGTCACAAAGCAAGTAGTGTCGGAATGCTATAACCTGCATGACAAAAATCATGCTGTTTTAAGGAGGTTTTTATGATTTCTTTCTTGTAAAAAAAAAGCACTAGAATGGCTTTCCGGTGCATTCCAGCTCCACTACACCCCTGATCATATACTCATCTTAATGAATATCATTTGTACTTTTCCATTAACAGTTGTAATGGAATTCCAGCATAAACTTCGGAATTAAATAGTGATTCTTTATTGGTATAAAATTTAACCCGAGTTCAAATGACTATGCAGGTTATAAACAAATTGTAGAAGAAAATAAGGAAAGGAATAATTGTACTTTGACAATATTAATATACTATTAACTATTTAGTGAAAAGTACTCTGGTTCTTTATGTCTACTAAACTGAATAAATAATTATAACTTGTTCAGATAGGGTTTTCCCCCAATGAGATTTCTAAAAATTAATACCCCTGGATACTGAATAACTAGCTGCCTTCAGCGACCAGCTTGTTCACTGGGAATATAATTTCAATTAAATGTCTTATGCATAATTTGATATTCATGATTTCCTTAAGAAAGTCATTTTAAATTGTGATAGACATTTAACTCATGCTCTTTTAATGGCCTTTCACCTGTTTTGTTCGTTGTCTGCATGCATGCCCCTAATGGAGTGAAGTAGCTATCTGTGTCGTGTAACATTTAATTGCACCCTGTTGCCAGCAACTTCACTTTTTTATTCCTCATGCAAAATTCACATTTGATTTCAATATTAAAATGGTGCGGTACATTTTACATCCAGCAGTATGTTAACTGGATTATAACATACTGAGAAAAAGAATCAAAACATCTTTCAGCATACTGGATGTATTTCCTAATATACTAACTATTTTAAAGGACTCGGTTTACAGATTTCAGAATGAAATTGATGAAATAAAAAAGGAAGTAAATTCCTTGGCTCACAACAGTAGAAAAGAAATGCACATATAAATATTTGTTTAATACTAGAAAGATGGGAAGTGGTCATTTTGACTGCAAATGGTATTTCAAACACTCACATTTCTCTTGTTTATTCTTTGATTCCTTGTTTGTTCATTGACTTTTACTAATTATTCATAAAGAGTATGTAGAACAAAAATTATTTGTTTCTGCTCATTTTTTGACGCTATAAATATATATACCTAGAAAGTCTGACTATGGTCATTTTGATGGCTGAACAAACATAGCAGCCTATGTTGTGTTTTCTATACTATTTTTAGTTATTTATGCACTAATCATCTCCCTAGTTTTGCAGAAATTTGAATATAATCTGATGGGAAGGGGAATAAAAGGAGGAGGGGGGGAGAAATTGAGAAAACATCTTCAGGTCACATGCAATTTTTTTGTGCTTGAAAGCGTCGTCTTTATTGGAGTGGCAGATAGTCATTTCTTTTGATGTCTTTCACCTGTTTGGATATTTTCTCTCATGATATGGCAAAAAACTGTTGGTGAATGAAAGCTGCCGGAAAAAAAATTACAAGTGCCCCAGGATTTATCTAAAACTTATTCTGGTTCAAAAACAGTGAACCAGATTCAACGGGGAAAAATGCTAATTTTTTACAAGAACTGCATAAAATGATTTTTCCTCTGAATCCTGCAAATGAAGAAAATTCATTGGTAAACATCCATTTCTGACATACAGAGTACTTCACAAGGAAGTAGTCGAAGACAAGGAAGAAGGGGTCAAAAGAGAGAGTACTGGTACTGGAAAAATGTCCAGAGAAAACCTTGCCCTCTCAAAATAATCTAATGAAGAAGTAGCAAAAGATGGAATAGTGTGGAATACAGTTCCCTTCTGATAATCCTTCTTTATCAAGACGACCGCACTACAAGGCATTGAGGGAAGTGCCAGAAACGTGTTCATTTGCTATTATGTATGCAACTTTTTGGAATTTTATTTACGGTACTTGGGGATAAGGCATAGATGTATGTACTTGACTAGATGGCAAGAAAGTATTCAACGAAATCCTCTTCCCGACGATCAGTGGCTGACTGGGTCTGAAAATAGTGATTGCCAGGAGTTCAGTGAGGGCCCACACATATCTATAATCATAATTTTAATTCATATATATAATTTTTATTATATATTTAATTTTTCCGCGTCTTTAAAATAAATCCCTTTTAACACCCCTTAATTTTCTATGTTTAAAATAGCGAAATTATGATTAAAGTTATTTGATTTCAAATTCCGGAAGTTAAATATTTCGTATACGGTTTTAGCGACAAAGTATGGAGGAGAAATGCTGCCCATTAGTAGGGCATCTGTTGAAAGAGCCAGGAACCTTTAAAACAAATTTCTTTGGATAATTTAGTTTAGTAATTTGTACTGGTAATGTTTCAGTAATTCGTAACTAAACTGGTATCCATTCGTGGTAAACTGGTATCCTCCACTTTTAGACATTTTTGAATTATAAGTAATTCAAAAATCATTTTGTTAGATAGTATTTTTTGAAAATATTGCGAAAAAACGCCAAAATCTTGCTTAATTTTTAAGTAACTGAAATTTTAATTTACTTTTGGACTTTAAAAAGTTGACAATTATTTTCATCTTTTTTTTAAGAGCATGTGTGCCAAATTTCATAAAGATCGAGTAAAACTATAGATTTGTACAAAATACATCCTTATAATGTAAAAAACTTCTTTTGTTGTATTAAAATGCAGTCCATTTTCATTGTTTCGCCAGTTTTTAACTTAACAAAAATTAAAAAAGTTGGCGAATTTAAAGTTTGTTAATATAATCAAATTAAGACAATTAATAAGATGGACGAGTCGGTTGGTAGCCGAATGCGGCTAGTGTTTAATACTACAAAAGCAATTTAAAAATAGAGAAATGATAGTTTCAGCTTACCTCTTTTTTTTATCTTTCCTTTTGCAATATAAGCTAAATATGTCTTTACTCTCTTACGACTAAAAACAGAAATAACACTTTTCTCACCAATTATTTTTCATGAAAGACAGACCAATAAGACTGAGGCCCTCTTTAAACGAAACCCCTTTACTCTTCTAAACGCAAACTCCCCCCGCCCCAAACGCATAAAGAAATTCGTGAGTGTAGTCTTTTCATAGATGTCATTTGTTGTCCTAGTCACAGTTTTAGCCAAGAAAACCTTTTCTTACAGGCGAGTTCCCTTGTTTGTAAGATTTATGACAGTAAAATTAAATTACAAAAAAGAAAGAAAAAAGCGCCTCTTATAGCCATCTCTCACAAGAACCGCACCCTTTCTGCACAAAGGGATGCAATTCCTTCCGTCTTTCCGGGGGCTTCCGAAACCAACAAAAAAATCTTAAAGAGTATTGCGGCTCGACTTTGCACCAAACAGCTACCCTGTTCCAATAGCCCGAGGGTTTGTGCGATGGATGCAACATTCTGGAGAAACATCTGTAAATGATCGGAGGGTCAAAGGAAGTGAACTGGACAGAGACCTCAGTATAGTTCCTCTGGGCAGTTGTAATTGCGTATGCGTCTTGGGTCGGTATTCGACCATCCGCTGTTCGGCTGGTCGAATTACGGCGGTAATAAATCCCCAAAACATGGGCCTTGGGTACAGGGCTATTTTATTTCATTGCTTTAGAAAAGAGAGACTTACTATAGAGAATGAGATCTTTTTTTCTCTCCCACACTTTTTGGGGGCCCAAATTGTCTTCTGTTTAAAGGGCCCACTTACCATCGGCCAACCTGGCAGCCTCGCCAGTTCGCCACTGCCGACGATGACCAGTACAAATTCCTTTCGAAATTCTCCACTTAGCTACTATCAATGCCTGGATAATTTACAGGGTAACTACTGATAAAAAAAAATCAAGTGTTGGATTATATTTTGAATTTAGCTGATTAGCCACGTAAAAATTATGTTTCCTCTAAGACATTTGTGAAATCAATCAATGCCACATTTAGTGTGTCAGTAAAATGTTGGTTTGATGATCACTGTACAAGCAAAGTGATAAATCTGAATGCTTGCGGAGGCTAAAAAGGAGTCATTAGTCACGTTAGTTATTTCGTAATATTTATGCTTTTGAAAGCAAATTTTTAATGTAATTATCATGTGAGTAAGATTTAAAACATTTTGTGCTATAATAAGAAATTTATTTTTCTTAACTTGTTTTAAATTGTACTTATTGGACTTAAGTAATAATTGAAATACGTTGTATTTTCTTGAACAAAAAAAAACTTATATAATGTGAAGAAAATGTAAAATTAAATAACTAAATGTATTAAAAAAGTTTTTTCAGCAAACATATATTGAAAAAAGTGGGGGTTTTTTGGTCATTAAACAAGAGCGGTCAAAATGACCATGTCTAGTCTTGGTATACGGAAAACACCGTCGTTCTAGTGTTAAACAATGAAAACGGTTTGAATTTCATTGCAACAATGAAAAGTATTGTTGTAAATTATGGCTAAAAAGTATTTTTAAAAAATTTATTGAAATTAGAGAAAAAATCTGTTGTTGTTGATGAACCCCGAAGATCAGCAGAGCTATATCATGTCTATGAATCTGTGCACCCTAAAGAAATCCAAAGTCAACAGAGGATTAGAAACAAGATCCTGTTTGGAAAGCTCCAGGCATGCAAGAATATGATCAGGTTTGGCCTGTTCTGCAGTTACATTTTGGGCAGATCTCAAAACACTTAGAATTATTAGAGAAAGTCAAACTTCTGATATGCCCACTAAGGAAACGAGTAAGAGTTGTTTGATTGCGTCTGTTACAGTCAATTGATAGACAGCCACCTGGTCGAGAACCTTGATACCAGTGATGCACCGGTGGAATGAGCCAGTTAGTTTTATTCCAGCAAGAAAAAATCTATCGCAACTTAACTGATATCATTAAGAAGATATTTTTTTGTATTATCAAATGGTATAAATATTTTTATGCTGTAATATTTTTGCAAGTTATCAAGGTGAAACGCCAAAATTTTGTTTAATTTTTAATTAATATTTTGAAAAAAAGGCTTCCATTCCCACCCTCCAAAGTATGTTTGTTCCAAATTTTGTAGCTCTAGGTCTAGTGGCCTGCCCTATAGAGTGCTAACACAGACACATGCACATTCTCCTTTGCTATCAGTTGAGATGTTCTTGAACCTCTGAATCACCTCATTTTAACATTTTTGGAAGCAGATTTCTAACAGATAAGGCACTGTTTGAAATATATCCTGCATATTATACCTTTCTTATTAAGAATTGAATATCTAAAGAGACAAAAAGGTAAGAATATCTAAAAAGACAAAGAATGATAGAAGCAATTTAATTGGTGTGCGCAAGTGCAGCATCATCCAGGAAAAAATTGCTAAGTATAAAATAAATACAAATATTAAAAAAAGGGGAATAAAAAGGTGGAAGGGTAAAAAATAATAGTAGACAACGACAAGAAGTAAGAATCTGGTGAATGTCTTCATCAGAGGCCAGACATTCATGCAGATTCAAAAGTGGAATAGGTTTTCTGTAGAGGAAAATAATGCAACACACATTTGTTAAAGCGTGTCACTCTTTTGTTTTCAAATATGTTATAAGAGGTAAGATTTTAATCCCTTCTTTTTACACTTTGATCTGGAGTTTGTCTTCAATTTCTTCTTTGTGGGTAAATGTTTTTCTTTCCAATACATTCCGGTATAGGTTCAGGCCAAAAGAGGATATTAAATTCAGACCGTAAAGTCTTTTTCCTCTACAGAAAACCTATTCCACTTTTGAATCTGCATGAATGTCTGGCCTCTGATGAAGCCATTCACCAGATTCTTACTTCTTGTCGTTGTCTACCATTATTTTTTACCCTTCTTCCTTTTTATTCCCCTTTTTTTAATATTTGTATTTATTTCTTATTAAGAAATGTATAATATGCAGAAAATTTATGAAAGACAGTGGGAGGTCTGGTGATCTTAGATTTGGGTTCAAATTGTCAGGGATTCAAGTACACTGACTTGGTACATGCTTAATCCTTCAGGATCAAACATCCTCCTTCTGTTGTAGTGTAGAGAGAGAGGTTCAGGTTTCATTTTTATTATATGAACAAAATAGCAATTCTGTAGCTTCAAAGCAAAGTGTTGAACTAATATGAACTAATCTGGAGGAAAATTAAATGTGATAAGCATAGTCAATTTATATTATAAGTGCTTTTTTTTGCACCTTTTTCCTTAAGTATACAAGCTTTCAATATCTTCGTATGCATTTCCTGATGACACAGATAAATAATAATAAATTGCTGCCTTAACCCTTAAAAGCCTGGTTTTTTAAAAATTGATTTTAAAATATTTTTTTACTTTCATTTCTTGAATTAAACATGGGAAAAATACTTTAAAATCTCTTATTTTGTTTTAAGTATGGTTTATGGCTTAAAAACAGTTTGTTACCAACTGACAACACTGGGCTTCATTTCAGAAAAAAATTTCCTGCATAAAATTCTATAATATCAAACACAGATGAATTTTAATAAATAATAATAATGATAAGGAATTTCCTTCAACATTGTTGAATAAAATATGGTATTCTCAAGCGTACAAACAAATCTAAAAAGATGCAGCCTCAAATGAAAAACATCAATTTATTTTTATTTCTTATCAACAGTCAGGCTGCCATCTATATGTTGTAAATTGATTTAATAAAAATTTCAGTATGTATTGGAAACAACAGGCATTAGAACTTCAGTCTTATTCTCAAGGTTTTAGAAGACGAAATTAGGTATGTTGCTTAAAGGTAACACTGAGCTTTTAATGGTTAAAGAAAGATTATCTTCCAAAGTTGGATATTAGATGAACTTCGAAAGATGTTGGAAATTTGAAAATTAGTAATGTACATTTTGGTTGTTTCTGAAGGGGGCAAAATGTCTATTAATAATAAGTTGTTGTTGAAAAAAGTTAAAATAAAGGGTTCAATAGTTGAATTGGATTTAATTTTCATGTTGTTTATTAATATAAGCTAAGGTGCAATGAGCTTATTGAAGAAAATATGTTGTTATGAAAATATTATTGTCTTTGTATCATTAATTTATGCATAATAATTAATAGTTTTCTTTTTGTATCAAGTTTTGACATTTATACTCTGTTAAGCTTTCATTACTAAAGTAGTTCAATGGATTTTGCAAAGTAAATTTTTCTCTTGATTTTCAATATATTCTGGATTAATATATTGGCTTAATTGAATTATTTTGAAATATTTACAAATCTAGTATTTGTTATTATGTTAAGGAAAAAAATTTCTGTAATGAATTTTCTGTCTTATTGCAGTTTTTGAAAGTGAAGGCAAGTTAAAGGATTCTGTAAGTATATATTGATCTCTTTTCAAAATTGCTTTACTTACATTTTATATCTCATAACTGGATAACCCATCTACGAACTCAGCCGAGATTTCCACCCTCCCCATAACGTATCACTCGTGGGTTCAAATCAAATATAAATTACTCTAGTTATCATGTTCAGAAAATAATATGCATATATAAATATATGGAGAGAGGGTAGGCTATGTTTCTGTTAGACAATATTAGTATTAAGGGGTTTATGCGATATTTTTATTATGATTATTATTAATTTTGTTATTTAATTAAATATCTTAATAATTAATAAATTTTGAAAGTTGAAAATAGCACAATTGACCTAAAAATGGGCCCCAGAATGGCATCTGCAAATTTCATGATGCTACTGTTTACCATTTAGAAGGAATTCTTGTGACAGACTCACAGACAGACACTTGTATTTTCTGCATTATATTATAAATAATAAAAAAAAATGTAAATAGATATTAAGCTTATTTTAATAAAATGTTTCGAATTAAGATGGTTTACTTCAATATAAGTTATCCTGAAAACTGTTTACAACTATAACTACTACATAAATAGTTAATAAAATACATCAACATTTCTAACCCATATTAATTATCATAACAATTAATGTATCTGTTTGAGTTTGGAATTAATTGAAGGTCCAATTTAATAAAATTGTGATTAAAACATAATTAGGATCAAAGAACATTGTTTCCCCACCACATATTAGATCTCGCTGTAGATGGAGTTCTTTTTGTGAGGATATTTGAAACAAAGTGTTTATAGCCCAAGATTAACCACAATCAATCAGTTGGCAGTAGTGATTTAAGGAGTATCAGCAGCGTTCAGATAATAACAAGGGACATTTTGACAATTTTGGATAATTGGCAAGATTCTACACATCTATTTGGTTTATGAAATTAGATATCGTTGATTCATCATAAAATAATTTCAAGTTTTTATACATCTTTTGTGGTACCCAATACTTTTAAGCAAAAATAGTTAATTTGAAAGAATGAACTATGAACAATTTTACAACTACCATTAATATTCTGCATTGCTCACTTGAAGTGTAGATCAACAGTTTAAAAAGCCCTTATATAAAATTTTGTTTATCAGTGGCATACTTTAATTCATTTTTATTGATTTTCATTTCATTTTTTTCCAGACCAGCCAAACTGAGATGTTAAGTCTGCATCAAACTGTAGATAAAGATATATTTCAAAACCCTGCTGATCAGAGGAATCAAAACTGCTATGATTGGGATAAATTTCTTGACACATGGGAAGGTATGCACTTAATTTCGGATTCAACATCCGAAGGACAACATCATGAACTTGAAACTATAGAAGAGCCTGAGATATCACTACCCACAAGTTCTCCATCAGCTTGTACAAAAAGAAAGAAATCATTTAGTGGACAAACTAATAAACGACTTCATATTGCTGAAAGTCCAGAAACCATAGCATCTTCATCCAAGTTCAGTTCATTTGAAGAAGAACATGGCTCCAATCGAAAATTTGTTCTTCATTCATTTGAGAAAGAGGTGGAAATGATGGTTCAGCCAGTTTCATCAGATATCTCTGAAGTTGATACTACATCCAAGTTAGAAAAATTCATCAAAAACACAAAAATAAAACTTTTGGAAGAGGATGAAATACCACCTTTTACGAAACAATTCATTTCACTCGATCCTGAGAATCTTCCCAATAGGACAAATGATTCTTTTCTGTCTAATGACTCTTATGATATTCTCCAGGTGGGTATAAAAGGCATAGCAAATTTGTTAAAAAATCAAATTCATGTTGAAGAAATATCTGCTGGTACAAATAATACTTCTGATAAAAATGAAGAGCTTACTGGTGTGGAAGGGGATCCTTCTGTTTTTGATAATGATGATAATACAAAAATGGTTAGTTAAGAATGAGAATATGCCTCATTGACAGAAGAGCTAGACATTTTTTTTTTATCAGCATTATGAGAGACTTACTTTCTTATTCTTTTTCCACTGGGAGGGAGAGGATGTTAAAGTGTCAGTTTTCTTTTTATAATTTTTTAAATAAGGAAATTAGTATACAAAACAAGAAAGTGATTATTTAAATTTTTTTTATATTTTTACCTCAATTTTGGCATATGTATAATCTTAGTTTTAATATTAAAGAAATTCTTGCTTATAAATATTTTCAAAATTTTTCCTTTGTTCTCTATACTCAATTTAGAAACCGAAATGGTGCATCAGATTTTTTTTTATATATTTCGCATGTTGAAATTAGAAACATCAGGTTCGAATATTGGTAATGTTTTAAAATCATTTCTCAAAATATTTAACTTTAATTTTGATATAACATTTTCCAAAAGTGTGATATTTAGGAAATGATATCCATTCTAGCACATTTCTTTTATTATTGCCTCATGCACAATGATGGGATAGGATCAAGTATATGGTCAGAGGCTCAAAGCTTGGATATTTAATTTCACTAATATTCATGCTGAAGCATAGTAGATCTATAAAAGGTTCAACGTCCTCATATTGGTATGGTGTATATATGTGAAAAATGAAGTCCCTTTTCCATGGTTATCTGGATCATATTTAAAAATTGAGGTCTGTCCAAAATAGATGTCATGTAATTTCAGAATTGGATTTTCAACAGAACTTTTTTCCTTCCTTCCTTCCTTTCGGTTGTAAAATATTGGAGAAAAAGCACTTCTATATACTGTAATGTGTTAAGGATTCTGTTCTATGTAAAACTATGCATTGCCAAAATTTATATTCCAGGGTTCTGTTGTTTTAATATTATATTAGTGGTATTTGAAAATAAGCATAGCATTAATAGCTCTGTAAATAAAATTTATTTTGTCTAAAGAGAGGGTTCACAGCTCAACTTTTACAATTTGCATTTTAATGTTTTTAACTTGCAGTAGATGAAATAAAGTGCAGCATAAATTAAATTTTTGGTTATCTACTAGATTTGCTATCGTATGTGTCATTTCTAGTATGTGAACTTTTATCTTTAGATTTGTTTTATTAGATGTTTTCTGCTTGACCATGATTTTATATTTAATGATAATTATCTCTTAAAATATAAATTTCTAATGTTTTTATCTTTTTATAATTATTTTCAAATTAATAATCTGTGACCTTTACTCTAATCAATTGAAAATCTTCATTTGTGTCTATTTAGAAAGAAAAATATTGTTTCAACCTCTGTTTGTTTGTTGTTGTAAATATTGTTTTGATCTTTGTAATAAGTTTGATAATAAAGCTTAGTTGCTTTTATATTTTCTTCTTGAGTTCTTTTTTATTGATTTTTTTGTGTGAAATTATGCCAAAACATTTGATCAATTTTTGGTTTATAACTAGTAAAGAAATTTAATGAAGCTCTTTAAGGGCTTTTTCAAATTTTTTTTGCTATGTTATTAAATTTTGCATACTGGAAAATATTCATCAGATATTTTCTTTTTAGATTCTTTAAAGACAAAGTAAAATAATAAATATCAGCGAAATCTTGAAAATGTATTGTAAGCTAGCAAACTTAATTTGATCAGCAGTTATGTATTGGCATGAAAAGAAACAAAAATTCTCCCATTATGATTGCTTTGAAAAATAGTTGCTCTTAAATTATTGTAATATGTAACACTTATAAATGTAAGAAGTGTAAATTTTTTTCGACAAATTTGACAAGCAAATTGAGGTTAAGGTTTTTTTTTTCATAGTTGATTATTTTTTATTGCATTCAAATAATGCACCATCATATCTTCAGGTTTTTTCTAACTTAGGGAGTTCTGCTACTGTCTTAATTAAATTAGGTATACTTTTCAGAATTTCGTACATAAATTTAACTCCTTCTAAGAAGCCTAAAAATTCTTTTTCATATCCTATCTCATGACTACCAGTCAGTGTGGTAAATTCGCTTTCCTGACGCGAGTTGAATTCCACCGGCCGGTTTATTAACTTTTGTGTTTGCATTGAGTCGGATATATTTTCCTGTCTCTTGCATTGAGAAGCTAGGAATTCTCTTTGCGCTTTTGAGTAGTTTACTCCTTGGCCTTTCGTTGGTTGGATTTTTGGAAATAATGGGCAGCCTCTCCATGAAACAATATGAAGGTTACTCCGCGATTTATACACTTGGGGTTTTCCTGGGGGGGTCGTGATCGGACATTGATTCGTTCTGTGGTCCTCACCACATTTGAAACATTTTGTCTGAAAACCACAATTTGCACTAAAATGATTGAACATGTTGCAATTCCAATATTGTGTGGCTCTAGGAGGCTTTCTGTAATTTTGAATTTTTACTTTCAGAAGCTTGAACCCAGATAGCACGTAAGTTTGCAGCAAGTTTGATTTTGACTTGATATTACCTTGTAATAGCAAATTTGACGCGTCAAACTTGAAGCGAACTTGTGGCAAGTTCGCCGTGGCAACTAGCGCCACCCTCGCTTGCAAAAGGCGTTTGCCACAAGTTCGCCGTGACAACTAGCGCCACCTCCTTTGCATTGCAAGCTTGCTGTAAGTTTGCAAAACAAGCTTGATGCAAAGATAGCACAAAGAGATAACTATCTTTGTCTCTGTTTTAAAAAACATCCGATTTTTAATAGCATCTCCTAGACCGTCCTTCTCTTTATTAATTCAATAAATCAATGATAATTTGTGAAAAAACTAACATTTTATAAAAAAAAAAAAAATTGAAACATTTTCCATCTTTTTACTAAATATAGCACTGGCACTTTAAAAATTTTAACTTTAATAAACAAAATTAAACCGAAAAAACAGTCAATGTTTGTTGAAAAATAAACTTATACATTTTGTCCCATTTTAAAGTAATTACTTTTGAACTCTAATTTCATAATTTATTCTACTAGTAAAACGTAGTTATTAGCGAAAATCGCTCTCTCTTTGACTTCAAATCATATTCTCGACTCAAAAAATTAATGAAATCAAGAAAACAGTTTAAAATAAATCGTATACGAATCGAATCGAACGATGTATTAGCGAAATATATCTTCTCCTCTTAATTGGCCGAGTGGTTAGCGCGTCAGCTTCGGAACCAGTAGGTCGCGAGTTGTGTTCGTACTCTGTTTTTGCTATAATTTGCAATAAGTTTGACGCGGCAAGCTTGCTGCAAGTTCGTCCCATGGTGACTTCGAAGCTTGCGTTAACTTGTTTCAAACTTGCTGCAAGCTTGCACTCTTGTCATGTCAAATTTGTTGCAATCTTGCTGCAAACTAAAATTGCTATCTGGGAAGTGGGTGAGCTCGAAAATTTTATTTTCATGACCGTTTTTCTTAAGCTCAATCATAAAAATTTCCATAGGAGACTTCGTTCTTACGTTCTTTAGTTGACTTACTTTTAGTATTTCAATTTCTGGGAGAGCTATAGCGAGCTCAGATTTAATTTCTTCTATATCCGTGTCTCGATGTAAACCTTTGATTACTACCTTAAATGGTATTTCGCTCAGTGGCCTAATGACGTGAAATTATATATTTTCCTATCTGCAGAATTTTTGCATATCTCTATGTTCGTCTGCCGTCTCGGGGTAGATTTTAATATATTCATTTGCCAATACGGCATTTACTTTGCCAAATTTGTTATTTAGTTTCTTTAACATTTCCTTGTAATTATTTTTGTTCCTAATCATTAATGGTTGAATTTTGGAGGTGCGGGGTTAACGCCTTAAATATACGATAGCACAGCTTAAAACAGTGGTATGTGAAGACTTTACGTAAAGCATTAGCTTTATTATAAAATTTTCAGTACGCGCACGGCGTTGCCCGTGGAATCAGGACTTCAACGAAATGAAAAAAAAAAAAATCCGCCCACAATGACACAAAAAAGTTTTGAAAATAAAATCAAAACAAAAGATACATATTATTGATTTCCCCACTTATTTTTCTTCGCGATAATGACATTTTAACTGTAGGAAAACAATACAGAGTGCGTTAATCCGAAACATTAGTGAAAAGTTGCAACGTGAAGATGATTATTATACAGCAAGCAAAATATGCGAGACAAACAAACACGTTAAAACACTGCCGAAAATAATAACCGAAGTCATTCAGTTGAAGGTTATGACGTATCCTGCGTTCTGCAAAGTCAGCCAATGAAATTGCAATAATTCATGTTGGGAATGCTAAGGAGAAATTTCTGCGGGAGAATGCTCGCTAGAGAAAAATCTCTTTGAACTGACCAGGAAAAAATTGATTAAAAAAAACGGAAAAAAGATATTTTAACCGTTCTAGTTCTAAATCCGACAGAAACGTTCCAGTCATAAGCTGAAAAAAAATTTTAATTGATAGCGTTATTAGAACGTCGGATGCGAGAATTTTAAGAAATCTGAACTGAAAATTACCATAAAAGTGAATATTTTTCAAAAATGTCTCAAAATTTAGTAAACTACGTTAGAACGGCGTTGCCCGTGGTATCATGAATTTCAACAAAAAATGTTTTATAGCCCACAATGACATAAAATAAATTTTTGAAAAAAAAAATCAATACAAAAAATATATATATTATTGATTTTGACCGCTTATTTTTCTTCGCAACAATGACATTAACTGAAGATAAGGTTTTTTTTTTTTTCTTTTTTTTTAAAGCGACAATGAAATTATGAAGAGCTGAGTGGATGAATATGTTAAGTGACATACATATTTGAAAAACTTGAGATAATTGGGCAAAAGAACATGTTGAAGTCTAGTTTAAATTTAGGAAGTTCCTTAATTCTGTAAAGTAAAAAAATAACGAAGTTTTCAGTGGATGAACATGTTAAGTGCGCGGTCTTTTGCTGCTTCGATATGGAAGAGCATGTTAAGGGCACATAACATCTTCTTCCATGAGAAACATATTAAGATTGGGTAAAATAGCATCTGCTTCCATTGAAGCCGAATCATTTCCAGCGCGGGAAATAGTATTAAGGCAGATGAAAATGTTGATAAGGCAATTCGAAAATAGAAATCGTTTGCATTTGAAAGAAGTTTTCGCAGTAATTCTTTACTACTTTTCTATATAGTATTCATTGCGAGTCATACATCAGGCTGAACTGCGTTGCATGAGAAATTAACGGTAATTAGCAGAACTTTTTGAAAGTCTTCAATTTTTTTTTCAAAATAATGGTTTATTATAGCACTGCTGATGTAACTGATTCTTATGAAATTGAACCAGGAGACAGCTATTCTTTTTTTTTACTTTAAATTTTTTTCACTGATCACTTAAATAAGTTGGCTTAGCTATTATGCTATTTGTGTTTCTGTTTTTTCTTCTTTTTACACACTTTTATTTAAATTGACTTTTTTCTTGTATGTTAATTATAAAATTAAAACGCTGTTTTGTTTTATAAAAAACCTCAAATACCTTTATAACATTCATTTCCATGTTCCCAAGACATTGATAAGAATGCTTTGGAGAAAGGTTTGCAGACACCACTAAACTCTTCAACGCAAAAAAGTATTGAACAGGGCGCTTCGCGGAACGCGAAATAGTTTTATGAAAGTAAATCCAGTTAAGAGATAATAGTATTAAATAATTTTTTTGTGAAAAATCATTTTTAAAAAACCACACTTTCATTAATGCGCTAAAAAGTAAATTTCCATATATTTATTATTTTCTAATTTTTAGTCTTTAATTTAAAATTTATTATTATAAATATTATGAGATCTTGTCATCCTTTTCCTCAAATTATGGAACAAAAATTTAATTATGTCAAGCAATCGATTGATAACCGAGTTCCGAAAATATTAAAATAGTGCATTGTCATCAAGAACACACAATTATACAAAATTTCAAAACACATTAGTAAGTGAATGCAAAATGAATTTTAAAATTACATTTTCACAAACTAGTAACAAGTCAAGTTAAATGATACAGAAAAAATATGTTGCTAATGAATAATACCGCGAAATCACAATGCAAAGTGGCAGAGACCATCATGGCACTGATACATGCTTTCGAAATTTAAAGATCTCCATAATAAACTCCAGCTCACCAATAGAGACAGAAAGGTCCTTAATGAAAATGCTGTTTTCCAAGATATCGTAAAGTGGATTAGAGTAGAAGAATTGGGCACGTACTTGTATACGATTTTTTATGACCCTTATACACCTTTTAAGGGGGAAAAAAAACAACTCCTTAAAATTTGGAGATTTTGAGTTGCAAAGGACAACCGATACCGGAGAGGAGTTAACAGCACAAAAGATTGAAAATATAGAATAACAGCTTTCTTTTATTAAAAAAGAATATAAATATTTTTATAAATCCTTAATTCAAAAAGAAAAAGCAAAACAATAACACTCTTCATTGGGTTTCATTTGTATTGATTCTTAAACTTGCATATTATTTTGTGATCTTTTAATGTCTTTCCAACAATCCAAAAACATAAGCGGGCATATGAAAAAATGCGGATCCCGAGAAATTCTGGGTTATTAGCTATAAGGTAATTAAAAGGCTAGATTTAAAAATTTTAATTAAACAGTATAGGATTCAAACGAGATTTACGGTTTTTTGGGAAAGTTAGTAGCAATATTAGTAGAAAAAATAAACTGGAGGCGGGCATATGAAAATAAAGTAATAAAAAGACTAGATTTGAAAGAATATTTACGTTTGTTGGGGAAAGTAAGTGAACAAATTTGTTGAAAAAAACGGAGGCGGGCATATGAAAAAATATGGATCCCAAGGCCTCACGCGACCACACTTTTTCTCTCCACCACAGGGCCGGCCTTAGGAAATGCGGTGCCCAATTGGAAATAATTTTGGAAAACTTCGATATACTAAAGTTTTAAGAAAGTATACATAATGAATACATAAATAATATGAAATTGTAATAAATAAATTAATAATATTTATTATTAAAAAATTTAATAATTTTAATATACTTACTTAATACTTAAAAATTAGTTTTAAAAAATTCAAGAAGGGAGAAATTTTTTATTGTTTTTTATGGGATGCATTGTAAAACAGATAAGTTACTCGAGTGAATTAAAGACCTTAAAAAGTTATTTATTCATGATCACTAAGTATAGTTCCCAAACATTTTTATCAAATAATAGATTGTTATTCATGTCAGCAATTTAATACTACAACAGTTCATAAAATTCGCAAGACAGTTTACAATTTGATTGCATTATATACATATTTTAAGGTTAGGTTATATTAACGTCCCGTTTTGAAGCAACACGAGGGCTATTTAGGGACGGGTCTTGTAACTTTGAACCGCGGTCAGATGACGAGGACGATGCCTGAACTGATGCCCCCACTCTCCAAGCTTCCGCGCCAAGCCAGCGGGAGGACGTTTGGCCACTGCGTATGATTTAGCGCGCAACAGGCCCTATACACGGCGGATCTTCAGTGGAATCGGGTTTCGAGCCTGCGGCCCTCCGGTCCCGAGGTCGAGATCTTACCACTAGGCCACAGCGGCCTCACATATTTTAAGAAGTTAATATACAGATTCTCAAGAATGAAGATGCTTCAATGCTAAATGTATGTGGGTAGCTGCCTAAATTTTAATATTAACTAATTTCTTTCTGAATTAAAAAATCGCTCACAAAAGAAAGCTCTTACAGTAAAGTTGGGGCGGGAATAAATAACTCATTCAGATTAAGTATAACAGTGAAAAAGTTAGTTATATTCAATTGGCTATAATTAATGTTAGTAATCGCATAATAAAAGTATATGTTCACCTCCAATAACTTTAAAAAACTCATTCAAGCTAAGTTTATATTTGTTCCGCAGTTAATAAATAATAGCACCCTAATGGTTTTTATATCAAATTAATAAAACTTTTATGAAAAACAAATATTTTTTCGTACTATATATTAAGATTAAGGTTAATATACGAAATTAAATTTATTAAAAATTGTTTGTATCTCTCGAGGTTTCTGATATGTGTATTTTGATAATTAAATCCCGGGAGAAATTAAATGGTTCTCAATTCCACTCTTAGTATGAAACACAATTTTAGAATAGTTTATAAATGTTTTCTTAGATTTAAAAATGTAAAAAGAATATGCAAAATAAGCCAACGATAAACATACAAATTAAAACTGACATTTTTTTGTTTCTATTTAATTCTTCTGTTAAATTATTGTAATTTTTTAAAAATTCTAAACATGTTAAATAAACGCAGTATTGATAATTTCTCTTTAAAAAGTTTAAAAGGAAAAAAAAATAATTAAAAAAAAAACAAATCTACATTTGTGCGTTTAAGCTGACTGTCTTCAAAAAACTGCCAATATCTAGGGTCAGTCAAAAGTGAAACAGTGTCAGCTAGCTGTAAGCAAAAATTGGACAACAATGGTTTCCAATAAATTTAAAAACATAAAAAAAATCCTAAGGATAATGTTCTGAAATCAAAAAGATACTTGCTAGTTTTTTTTTTGTTACTTCAACCAAATTAACTTTTTGGATAGATTTACTTTATTATTTTGATTTTTAACTATGAATTTAAATCTATTTTTTCACTTAAGGCAGGATAATCCTCTCTGGAAGTTATGACATTTCTTTATTTTTTATAATTAGATTAAACAATCAGGTTATAATTAGTTAAATAATGTGTACTAATTCCGATTTCAATCTGAATAAACCATCTCTTGCATGATCAAAACGAAAATTAATCGTCATTCTGTTTCATGATTTCAAAGAGCCAGCCTAATACTTCTTTAACAATTGAATGTAAAGATCTAAATCATTAATTTGATAAAATTCAGAACACATTGCCTCAAAATTTAGTTTCAAATATTGATACATTTTCTGTTCACTGTTTTTCTTTTCCTTGTAAAACTAATTCATTCTTTTGAAACAATTAATGCTTTCAGCTTACCAAAAATTAAATAATTTTACGTATTTAAAGTAAGTTGGAATAATTAATATACAGTTAATAAAATAAGCGAATCATTCGGTCGTTGAATGCAGTCAGTATTTTACGAACCCTCCTGACCTCGAGCAAACCAGAAGAATGGAGGGACCACTCCTCGTTGTAATTTGACCACTGTGCCCCGAAACACACAACACCCTTTTCCTTTGCTGCCTTTAGTCGCCAAATTGCATGATGCCTTTACCTCTCTTGTCAGGACTTTTTCGAAGAGTAGTAAAATGAGCTGCAGGAAAAAGAAGAAATATGTCATTGTACCCTCTCTAGTAAGAACCCCGTACTGCTGGCAAAGAGAGATTCTTCGGACATGCTGAGAGCCTGAGGGAACAATAAAATGTCAGCGGCATCAATTTGTAATATAAGTGTGTGTCTAGCTATTTCCTACAAAAATTTCTCACTTTCCAGCCCCCCGTTTGTATATTGTCTCATTCTTACTCACAGGAAACAAAATACGTAGACTTCTCGTCCACCCCCTTCAGGGCCATAAAATGTGTTTCCCTGGTTCTGAATCCCTTGCTATAGAGTCAAGGGCACTCCTTTTTATCTTGCATTTATGATAGCAGGGAAAGTCTTAGAGCATTGTTGACTGGTGAATCAGTACTGTGCTACACTAAAAATACTTGGAAAAAAAATCCACGGAACCCCAAAAGTTAGTACCGTATTTAAATCAACATTGTCTATTTGATAATTCGGCCCTGTATATAAGGAGTTTTTTGGGCAACAAATATTATGATAAACTGAAACAACAAAACATTATTACGAAACTGAGATAACGGATCATTCAAGAATATGTAATGGTTTCAGTAGTTTGATTATAAAAAAATACTAAACTACAATTGACAATTGATTTCAGACAAAACGGTTAATAATTTACAAAACTTTTTCTATCAATCAGAATATTCTTTATTTATAGGATCGGATATTTTTTTAAATTATAAAACAACAGGACATAAAACTACAAATCTTCTTCTTTTTTTTCCTACTTATTCTTTCAAAATATCTCTTGGCTATATTTATATTTGCCGTATAAAGCATGCTGTTCAAGACTACAAATTTAAGATAAGCTAATTAAGCTTTCACTTGCAAAATTTTAATAAACACAATTAAAAATATTATTTATTCCCATTTAAGGTTATAATTAGAATAGTAATAATTTATTGTACTAAAATGAGCGTTTCTTTAGTAAGCACATTACTCATAATTTCTATAAAACACTCATCTTAAAAGACTTACTGGTAGAGTAGAAAGAAATATGCAATGGTATCAAATGGCATGTTTAATAAAAAAAATAATAACTGTACTTAAATCAACATTTTCATCATTATTTTAATTATTGTGTAGAAAAGAGTTAAATTGTTTTATTTCAGACAATCAAAATTACTATAAGTAGTTTTCTTTATAAAAAAAAAAAAAAAAAAACTGCTTGGAAATTCAACTTAAACTGAATTCCCATTAATTATTATAATGTCCACGATATTCAAACGGAAGTATATACTCTTATTTCGCGTCTGAACATTTGAAAAATCTTATTTTATTTTATCGTGAACATTCCCTAGTAATTTATATTTGCAAAACATTTTTGGATTTATTAAAACAAATCATGTTTTTGTAATGCAACAAAAACACGTTTTTTCATATAATTTGTTAAAAACAATAATTGATTTTAATTTGAATAAATTCGATTACATTCTTTGTAGCACGCTAGCGCGGGGCCCCTTAAGCGCGGGGCCCTATTTGGAGCAATCGGTCCAATCGGCTTAAGGCCGGCCCTGCTCCACCAGGGAATGACGCATTATTCGAGATAGCCCGTGCAACGCCGGGCCGCACATCTAGTTTAACATATTGTTTGTCATTAACTGAGTCTTCCCTTCCGTTTCTGTGATTCGTTTTCCGTGAAGAAATAGGTTATCGACTTGTGTCGTCAGTGCAGTTTATATAATAATTGTCAGTGGCGGACATTGGCAATTGAAACAGACACAAAATTGTTTTGAGACTCTTTCAATGGGGAACTTCAGCATTTTTTAAAAACACGTGGAAGCCATCTGTATTTGTAGAAAGAATCATTATAATTTCAAATATGCAAGTGAAATTTTACAGAAAAATTTATTTATTTAAATATTGAGAGCGAAAGATGCACTGAAATAGTAGGAATCATGATGCAATCCGTAACGCATTCTCATTGGCCGAGTAGATTTTGACGTCAAGGGTCCTCAAGGGGACGTCCTTCGCATGCTTCTTTTTCGCTAGTTCTGCTTTGAATCAAGGCGTTTGTACCAGCTAACATTTTAAAAGTGAAGTTTTTAGCTTTTCTACTATTCAACGTTCAATTTCACTCAATGGATCACAATTTAACTCAATTTTTCAATGGATATTGGTTTTGTACAAGGTAAATCGGAAAATTGGTCAAGGATTGATTGGAGGTTTTGTCAGTACATGTGTCTGTAATTATTCAGTTCCGACAAAGAAACTGGACACAAAACGCCGACTCGTAAATTATCTCATAAGAAAAGTTGTTTTGACCTTCCCTTCCTCTTGAATGCATTCAGTAACCGGGACAAAGCCCTATGCTATACAGAAAAGGCTTCTTCGCATTAGGAAAACGGATAGGTTTTTGAAACCATCAAGCAACAATAAATTGCAGAGGGTCCCTCGCGCATTCCGAGAAGACGCAGCGATTTCTGTTGTACAAGAAAGAACGAAAAGATAAGAACCTGATTTTGCATGATGTATTAAATTTCGTATGCCTACAGAAAAAAAACCAGGAATATATTTATTTCAGAAGTTCCGTTCAAAATAACTTCAGGTACGGCATTTAAAAACACACCTGTGCCTTTTAAAAATTAATTTTATTTTATATAGTATTATTTTATATAGTTTTATTTTACTACGATTTATTTTATTATATAAATTATTTCCTTTGTACAAGTAGTAAAATTAAAATACTAGTTTATACTAATTAATATAAAATCTGGTAAAAATAACTTATATAAAGAAATACACTAAAAAATGATAAAACTGTAACCACTTTCGTAAATTGCAAAAAAAAAAAAAAAAGAAAAGATACGAACAAAGTATCTGTAAGTAATAAGCCTTCTTTACTGCAAAGAAAGCTTTTTTCATTATGTTAGTTAATTTTTGAATTATATAAAAAAAACTATATAAATTTATAATAATATTCAAACCAGACCAAATGCGACTGATCTAGGAATGCGATCAACAAACTCGAGATGCACGATGAGATAAATTTATCCCAACTTTTCTCAACTATAATAATTGATGAGCAAACTACCTTTTTGAAGACTAATTTTGATTTTAATACATTCATTGAATATAAAGAATTTATTTTGCATCAAAAGTTAATTCTGCGAATTATTTTGTTGAACTAAAAATGAAAACGAATTTGATTATCAAAAAAGTCGGGAATTTAAACTAATTTTTAAGATATTCTTGTTAATTTTCAACAGTACCGGTAATTTTTTAAAAAATATAAGAAACATTCGAATATCCATTGAAAAAAATTATGCCATAAAATAACATAAACGATTTTTTTTTTAAAAAGATTCTTAAAGAAGGTGGGATCTTCTATATTTTTACCCTTTGAGGGGCAATGGCCCCTCAAAGGGTAAAAAAAAATAAATTCCATGTAATCAAATGGGAAAAAACTAATTAACTTTAACTATTTGCTTTAAAATATCTTAATTTTTTTTGCTGCTAACCTCAGCTTATACTTCTTTTAAAAACAGAAAAGAAATCGAATTCTGAATTTACTGTGCTTCATGATATGCAATTTTAATAGGTATAATAGAGATTAATAACTCACATCAAAATGATCTCCACAGACATCACGAACGCTGCTTGCTGATAATTCCGGATTTAGCTTCGGATCTCTCTTCATCGCTTTACACCACTTTTTGCGAATAAAATAATTTTTTGGCACATTGATAAATAATTTATCGGGTGCCGTTACAGTTGTATTACGACATTTAGGAACAATACAATACTTGTATCTTTCCGACATTATTTTTTCATCTGATGCCAAAAAAATAAAATAAAAAAAAAAAAAAAAGAGAATCTCTATAGAGAGCGAACGGGAAGAAAGCGTGCGTCTCCCCTGTCCGGCAACTTTGACGTCAGACCCGTTTCGCGCCAAAATGGATCGTTTTTTCAGCGAATTCTGAGAGGCGAACTTAGATTGCAAATTTCTTAAAAAAAAACGGTCTAGAATTTTTTTTAAATGTTATTGTTCTTTTCAAAGCATTTTAAATCGATTTAAAAAATAAAAGAAAAATGTTGAAGTTCCCCATTGATGACATTAATTTTTCTGAAAAATCTTTGATAAAAAAATTATATTTGTAAAAATAAACTTTTCTTTTATAGTTTGTAATTCGATATAGGGAAAGCTAACTGTTAATGAGTGTTTTGTCCTGTATTTCGGCTATTTTACAGAAGAGAATCCAGTTGAATTTACTTTGCAGGGCATTGTTTCGAAAGCAAATCTAAGAATCTGCAATAAATTATCAATGCATCAAAACTCAGGGCAACTCTTGACTTGACTTGAATGTGTTACGGGATTTGAAGCAACAAAGGCTATTATCCCCTACTTCTAGATGCAGTGCTAATCATTCCAAGACAACTCTTCTTTTCCCTGGAAAGCGACAAGAGTTGATTGATTGTTTGTAGCATGGATAATATTTGAGCGCCTTTCAAAAGGCTACATTGTTAGTAAAATTGATGAGAAGTTGATAAATTTATTATTAGAAAACATAGTAGAAAAGTAGCATAATAAATCCAAATTACGTGTAGAATTTTGAAATAAAGATTTCTAGCATACCAAACATTCCTTTTTTTTTTTAATTACCGAATTATAGTGAAATGAAGTGAGGAGGTCTTGACTCTTGATCAGAGAAGGAGGATCTTGATTTGTTTGAATTTGTATCATGTGAAAGTATTGTTTGAACGAATGGATAACTTTAAG
Organism: Araneus ventricosus; assembly: GCA_013235015.1. Classification (NCBI taxonomy): domain Eukaryota; kingdom Metazoa; phylum Arthropoda; class Arachnida; order Araneae; family Araneidae; genus Araneus; species Araneus ventricosus. Next base: position 63 of record BGPR01005883.1, on the reverse strand, counting down.
AGACAGTATTACTAACTTGATGAAAAACTCTGTGCAATGAACAGTATATATCTCTAGTAAACA
>BGPR01005882.1:39467-87401 GCA_013235015.1 Araneus ventricosus | reverse complement strand
CTCCTGTCCAGAGGTCAAATTCAAAATTCTTGCGAGAAGAAAAATAATTAAATATTATTAATGTTTATGTTCATCACTTTTGCACATATATTGTTGAATTAAAGGAATTATTTTATAACCAAAGAAATAAACTTTAACTTTTAAATAAATTTCCCATATACTATTACAAAATTTTATGGAATAATGAATTCTTCGGAACAGCTTTAACAATCTCAGGGAAGAAAGATTTTAAATCAATTCTATTTTAAGACAATATATATGATTCAGCATTTTGAACCGATGGTTAATGCTATGTCATAGAAATTTCTCAGAATGCAAATAAATTGAATTATTATGGAAACCTGAATGCCAGATGCTCTTTATGGAAAGACAAAATATATACCATGAGAACATACTTTCTGAATGTTGAAACATTCAGACTTTTTGAAATTTGTTTTCTCTTTATACTGATATTTTCAGGGTATTATCCTATCAGGAAATATATAGCAGGCATTACCTTCTGCAAATGGTTTCTGCATTCTACAGTTTGCTTATTCTATTTCCTGCTTTGCCAAAACGCCGTTCCTTTCTTGCACCAACATTGAATTCTGAAATATACAGCGCCAATTAAGATCATTTTGAGAAATTTTGTTCAACTTCAGAATTTAATTATTGTAAATATTTAAAAATATATATACAAATGGTATTTTACACTCATATAATAATTTTAAACTTTAGTTAGAATTCAAGAAATATTGTGTCAAAATATGCGTTTCTCTTTGTCTTATTCTGTTTTTATCAATGAAATCATTTCCCAACGTGGGGACACCACAAGTACATGCAGGAGAAGCCGCCGTACTAGTAAGCGGGTTCTCACTTCTCCTGGGTGTATAGTAATGGACGTGTGACTTTTGTGGCTTGATATGCATTGAGAACAGCTAGGCTATACACACGCACCTCCCGCAGAGAGTGTCGCATGTCCGGCACGTTTTTGGATCGAGAAGGAAGTGACACTCCCTGGGGAAGGTCCGTGCGGATCACCTAGCTGTTCTCAATGCATTTCGAGCCGCTGTCGCAAATAGATTGACCAATAAAAATCGAAAGGAGTACTGGGCCTAAATGGCAGGACACAGATCCCGTGTTTTTTTCGAAACGGTTATGTCATTCAGTGCTTCCAGGGCGTTACGGCAGTTCGGGGTAAATCATTTATGGTAATCAAAGGAATACTTTGCTCTTCAAATTGAACCAAACCAAAAAGCCAACTTCTTAAATTTATCAAATGCATTCTTCAAATTTATCAAGTGCATTCTTCAAATTTATCAAATGTATTCTTCAAATTTATCAAATGCATTCTTCAAATTTATCAAATGCATTCTTCAAATTTATCAAATGCATTCTTGAAATTTATCAAGTGCATTTCTCAAATTTATCAAATGCATTCTTCAAATTTTTCAGATGCATTCCAAATAAAACTTTATAGTTTCATTAGTTACTGACAGATGTATTGAAAACTAATTTAACTTACTTTAGGTTGCCTAGGTAATAAGAATTTCGGAAATACTAACTTACGTTTATTTTTTTAAATTTAATACTTTTTCCTTAAAATTTTATTCTCAGTTTAGGTAAATAATTTTTTGCTTACTATGTAGAGATCAGTGTATACATTGTAATGTTTCTTTTCCACATAAGTTACTAATGCATTTTCGAATAAAAATTACATTTTTATTCTTTCAACAAGTATAAAAACTGCAATAACGCCTAAAGGCATATATTTGATCATAACGAACTATTCACTAAAACTAATTTAGTAAATCTGCCATCTTCCTTCTAATAATAAATTTCTCATTTATTATTATATTACATTCTTTTTCCTCTCGTAAAACCTGCATTTTCTAGCCGTACTTCTGACTGATGCAAATAAACATTTTGTTGCGCAGCATTATTAGGAAAATTAGAATTTGAAATTTCTTGCATTTTCAATCATGTGTCTTCAATTAGGAGCCAACAGTCACGTGATTTCTTTCTCAGCGTTATCTTTCCGCAAATTTACAACGAAGGAAATTTGCCGGCCAATAAATTGCAAATTTTTGGAGTTATTCTAATTTTCTAAGAATGCCTCTTCTTTATCTTTGTATCGTCTGTATTTTATTACAAGTTGATGACAAGGTTTGACACTTTTCTATGTATTCATTAGCATTCTATTTTCTGGTTTTACAACACTTTTAGGAAATATAATTCAATTTTTATTCAGTGTCTTTCTGAAAAAAAACTAGATATTCTTTATTTCTTTAAAAGAATTTTGATTGGAGTTGTAAATCTGCGATTCTAGATTTATTGGCAGGAAAGCTAAAAATAGTCAATAATGATTTCTTTGCAAAAACTGCAGAACTAAATATAGATACGCTGTATATTTTTCTTTTAACACTTTTTGGGTTAATTCAGTGACGTCGATAATATATGTTAATTAAATTATCTCAAATATAAATAAGAAATTTAGAGAATATCCTTCTTAATCAGATTAATACGTTGCTGCTTAAATGATTAATAATGGCTCTTACCCTATTTCGATGAGAAATCTTTCAGTTACAAAATAAAATAATATAAAATCTTGTAATGAAGAGATATTGTAAATGTATAAGCCATGCGTTTTATCAATTAAATACAAAATTTTTATTGCTGACTAAGAGTCATTTTAAGCATAACCCTGAAAATCTTATTATATTTTAAAAGCATTAAAATAAAAAAAGTAAAACTAAACATGAATATTTCTAGATTTATTGGCAGAAAAGTTAAAAATAGTCAATAATGATTTCTTTACAAAAAAAACAGAACTAAATATAGTTATGATGTATATTTTTCTATTCATTTTTGGGTTAATTCATTGATGACGATAATATATGCTAATTAAATTACCTCAAATATAAATAAGGAATTTAGAGAATATCCTTCCTATAATCAGATTAATATGTTGCTGCTTAAATGATTAATAATGGCTCTTACCCTCTTTCGAGGAGAAATCTCGAATAACAAAATAAAATATAATAATAATCATAAAATAATCATAATAATAAAATAATAATAGCGACTAAAAATCAGTAACAAAATAAAATAATATAAAATCTTGTAATGAAGATATATTGTAAATGTATAAGCCATGTGTTTTATCAATTAAATATAAAATATTTATTGTTGATTAAGCGTCATTTTAAGCATAACCCTGAAAATCTTATTAATTTTTAAAAGGATTAAAAGAAAAAAAATAAACATGAAAAAATATTTCTGATTGCTGTCAAGTGAAACATTTCGCCAAATTTTCAATTCTTATACAGATGAAATATTCGGAAACATTGGCGCTTCACAATTCTCAGTTATACCACCCACATAAATAAATAGTTTGTTTTTAACTTAAATATTAATTTTAAATTTCGCCCCAAATTTTTGTCCAATACTTTTAAATATTGGTATTCTTGTTCTTCAGAAGAAAGTTGTTGTTTACGGGAAAAAAAATTCTTTAATATGAGTCCAGAAAATTTCTTGTTGATGTTGTTGTTGCTTATGGCGATCTCTGAGGAAAGAACATGTCATTGATTGAACACAAAATAAAACCTTTCTTTGGAAACTAATTTAATTTATCTCAGAAAGAATTCAAGAGTTTTCTTAGGGTGAAGTACAATACTTTTCGAAAGTGTTGGTTTTAAAGTTCCGAGAAATATTTGAAGGGACAGAAAGTTTTCTTCAGATAGTTGTTCGGTTTAATTTGAATGTTTCATAAAAAAAACATAATAAAAATATGATTGAATGAAAATTAATGAAATATCTGTTAATTATATTTGAAGTATAAATTCATCTTCTCAACTTATTTTATATTCCGTGGTATAAATTCGACTTCAAAAGTAGATTTCGATATAATTTCCCATACACAAATTGATTTTTAAAAAGTCTTAGGCAGTTTTCATATCATTCATAATTTATTTTACATGGCTTTGAATAAAATAATATTAGACATTATAGTTTTTCAAAGTCTCTTAGTTTTACAACAAATAAATCGGCACAATAATATTTTTTTATGAAGGTCAATTTGGCTGTTTCAATTCTTAAATAATTGATACGATTAATAATTCAATAGTATTCAAAAGAAAAAGGCAATAAAAAGTTTTATTTTTAATACCATTTTAAAAGCATGTTTGAAAATTTTAACCTTCCTATAACACTATATTTCATTTTTTTGTACAAAATTCCGGGTAGTGAATAATTGTTCTTAGCATATAACGCTAGCAAATAATTATTGTCTGGAACAAAGCTTTTTGCTTTTCAGATGTAAATCTGAAACAGCATTGTTCCCCATATTGTATGGAATAAGACGCTGTTGCAAACTGTTATAAAAAACATAAATAATTCCAGAAGAAAGGGCAACTTATTTCTAACATTTTTGAACCCTATTAGAAAAATCAGTTATTTATTTAAAAGCTTCAAATATTTAGTTCGAATGCTTCATGTATGTATGGTTGGTTGGAATTTTGTGATCGATTTTTCATTCACTTCTTAATGCACTAGAGTTCTGAAATTTTGTATATTAATTGGGTCTTGATGACAATGCAATATTTTAAAAATTTTAGATTTCTCAATTATCAATTTAAAAAAATTTGCAAAATTGCGTTTGCACTCGATAGGTTTCAGGGGCGCCATCTATCGCTTTTTTGAGAACTAAAATACTTGACACAGTAATTTAAATGTTTCAATAAAAATAAAAATAAGTATAAGTATTTTTTAAAGAAATGATTGCTGGAATTAAATAAAGCATAGGGTCCATTACATACATCCTATAAGACCTTTTTCAATAAAATAATTGATTTTGTTAGTTGATGCATAAAATATTTACTGAATTACTATAACATAAATTAAAGACTAAAAACTAGAAAATAATAAATATAAAAAAATAAAAAACGATTTTACCTATGCATTAAAAAAGAAAATAATAACTTTTCTCAAAAATCTGGAGGTCAAAACAAAATTCTAAAAAGCTTGAGGCGCTGAAAACAATAGGAGAAAGATATAAAACCTCAATGATTATCATAAGAAACTAAACGATAATAATTATTCATCATGTAAAATATATTATAAATGTGATTAGAATGCTAATTTACTTACAGATTTTCTACCTGCGCGATTTCGATTTTTGTTCTGACCTCCAGATTTTTGAGTAAAATTATTATTTTCTTAATTAATGCATTGGTAAAAGCGTTTTTTTAAAGTTTTTTATATCAATTATTTTTCTTTGGATTTTTAAAAGCTGTTTCCGAGAGACGATGTTCTTTTGGTGATATTTATTCATATGTGAGTTAAAAGCCAGCAGTTATATATTCTCTTGTTGTGTAAGGTTGTAACGAAGGTCTTAGACATACCTTAAGAATAAGTCATGCATACAGAAACAGAAAAGGAAGGAGAGGGCACTAAAGGGGTCTGTTAGTAAGAGAATTAAGTTAAAGAAAAGAATACACCAGATAACAGCATAAGAAAGGCGAGTTCGGGTCCGCGCCATAGAGTTTTCGTGAAATCGTCGAGAAAAAATCATAAAACTACATAATCATAAGTGTTTCGTATTAATATTCAAATATTATATTAAAGAGATTGATAATTAAATTACATATTAATACGAAACACTTGTTTTATGATTTTATACTGAAGTTTCCACGAAAACTCTACGGCACGCACCCAAACTACGCCTTTCTTATGTTTTATTTAGAGTAGCTTCTGATGGCGCCATCTGTTGACAGTATATCAAGCTATATTACGCGTGTAAGCGTGTTTAATATTGTGCCTGACAAAAGCATGACTGCAACATAATTATTGTATAACAGTGCATGACATCAGGTAAGTGGCAACAGTAAGATGTTGCGCTACTTTGAACTTGATTTTTAGATACAGTCGAGAGACGAGACGAGACGAGTACGGTACGTTTGAATGAAGTTACGTTGTACGCAGTTACGAAGTGTAATGGTTGTGCTTAATAAATGCCGTTCTGTTTTAAAAGAAGTCTTATGAATGTCAATCGAGAAGCCAACAGAAATCAGAAGTGGGATGAATTAGAAACCTGTGACTGAAATTCTCATCGACAGTTAAGTAAGACGGAAGGAGTTTGAAATTTAAAGTACGTTACGAAATTTTTTTTGTCGTTATTTGTAAATAAAAGTGTAGTAAACTACAAAACTGTCCATCCTCGCTGGAGCAAGGAAGTGCGATTTGAAGATATTGGCTGAAGAACTTGGAGAAATGGTCAATGACAGCCATAAATTGAAGGATTTGAAAAAGATTAATTTGGCGAGCAAAGAGTACGATAAAGAAAACGCTAAGGAATGGATGAATACGATCATCAATGAAAGGAAGGAAAAAGAAGAAATTGCTGAACGAAGACGCCAAGACGAAATCCAAATGGCTGAACGGAAGCGGAAGGAGGAACAAGAAATTGAACTAAGAAAACTAGAATACGAGGAACGGAAGCGGAAGGAAGAAATGGAATTCGAGCTGCAAAAAATACGCCTTTTAGCAAAAGGTAGGTCTTTCAATTTAAATTCCGTCGCCAATCAAAATGTCAACAGTATGCAAATTAAGCCAAGGTTAGAAATTCATAATTTGATGCAAAAATGTTATTCCGATGAAAACGATATAAGTTTATATTTAATCATGTTTGAACGTCTGGCCAAACAAGCTGAAATATTAGAAAACACTTGGGTAACTCATTTGCTTTGCTTATTGCCATATGATGTTGCGCAGTTAATCGCCAGAGAACCAGATGAAATTGCAAGCGATTATGGCGAAGTTAAAAAGATATTGTTGAAACGGTATAAGTTAACGCCAGAAAAATTTCGCCACAAGTTTTTTACGCATAATAAGAATTTAGGAAGTACCTGGAAAAACTTTACCTATGAATTAAGAAGGTTTTTTTAATGAATGGGTCAATGGAGTTAAAGCAGATAATTTTGAAAAGTTGAGCGATCTTATCATAACGGATCAGATTAAACGTAAAATATCTCAAGAAATAAAAGATCATTTTATAGATGAATGGTCTAAGCTGAATTCGCTAGATGATTTAGTTGAAAAACTGGACGACTATGATACTTTGAGGTCAACTTTCAGGAGTAAACAACCACGTAAAAAATGGCATTACGACAAGCAGAACTCCTTTAAAGATGATTCAGCTCTTACAACCAACGAAAAGAAAAAGCTGTACGGTATTACACATAACGAGAGGGTGAACGAAAATGCTTCAACTGTTCTAATTTCGGGCACATTGCAAGGAACTGTTCGCTGCCAAAATCAGTTTTAATATGCCGAGAAGATAATGAAACAGGCCATAAAATTATAAACTGTGTCGCCAAGGAAACGAATAATTCAAGTGAAGAAAGCTTATCTGTTAGACTAGTTGGCGAGAATTCAGGCGAGAGTAATTCATTTTTGAAGAAAGCGAAAATTAATAATTATGATAACGTTCAAGCTTTAATTGATACTGGAAGTTCGTGTTGTCTCTTAAAGATTTCAGTTGCTCAGAAACTTAAATTGAAATTTTAACGTGCTGCCAATAAAATATACGGTTTTGGAAATCAAAAGATGCCTGCATTAACATCTATTGGAAGAATTAAAGCCGCTATTGAAGTTGATAATGTAAAGGCCGAAAACATAAGAATATACTTTGTTCCTGATGATGTGCAGTCAGTTGCTTTTATCATCGGACGGACATGGCTTGATCTTCCTCATATTGCTTATACCAAAATAGGAAAAAGAGTTCACATTGGATATCGTGAAGATGAACTATTTAGAAACTTTCCGATTGATGAAAAAGTAAATCCAGTATGTCTTAAACGTCTTGAAACAGCTCAGTTAGAGAGTGAGATTTTGTAGATTAAAAACACTTTCCAGCAGAAGATGATGGGCAATTTAGCGAATGATCTTAAAATGGTAAAGAATGAACTACGACTTCTACAAGGAGATATTAAAAACTTTAAGGTAGAGCGACAATCGTTGCTTCTTCAAATCCAGGAAAAGAATAAGAATGTTGACAACTTGAAAAGCATCAACAATTCTTTAGTGAAAACGAATTCATATTACGACAAAAACAAGTCAGGTAAAGTATTGCTTCGTAAAGGAGACATCGTGGCAGTTAGAAGAAAACCTAACACGACAAGTGAATCAACAAAGACGCAACCACGATACCGAGGACCCATGGTTGTCACAGAAATACGCCCTAGTGACACATAGAATCTCACAACTGGAACCTAGAAAAGGCCGTCCTTCTGCTACAATAGTTCATGTCAGTCAGTTAAAAAGGCCTGGAGAAGCTGGAGTGAAGATGACGATGACTCTAGTACGAATTCTCATAATGAACCTGAGATGCAAAGGTCCAAACGAACTGTACGAAAACCACTGCGTTATGGAGATTTTATGCCGCACAGATAGAACTTTTTTCAAATGTTATATTTCACTTTATTTTATCTTGTATGAATGCATATTTGTTTTGTTTTTGTAATGATAATATTGAATGTAAACAAAATGTGGTTCAATTGAGGCCAATTGAAAAGTCAGGATGGTCGAATGTAAGCGTGTTTAATATTGTGCCTGACAAAAGCATGACTGCAACATAATTATTGTATAACAGTGCCTGGCATCAGGTAAGTGGCAACAGTAAGATGTCGCGCTACTTTCAATTTGATTTTTAGATATAGTCGAGAGACGAGTACGGTATGTTTGAACGAAGTTAAGTTGTACACAGTTACGAAGTGTGATGTTTGTGCTTAATAAATGTTGTTTTGTTTTAAAAGAAGTCTTATGAATGTCAATCGAGAAGCCAACACGCGTATGAGCAATAAAACATTATTTACTACAAATGCTCATATTTCTTGAAATATTCCAATTTTTCAATTCAAATTTTAATACAATTTTTTCTTTCACGCATTAACAAGTATTCTGTAAGTTTCGTAGAATTCGAAAGAAAACTCTGCATGTTATAATCAAAAAACATGTGAAGTTTGAAATTTTAAATTTAAAACTGATTTTTACTTATATTCTGATAAATATTTTTATTGTCTCCCTTTGGGTCCTAGTGAAACTCCTAAATCTCTTAAAAATGACACAAGAGACAACCTCCTAGCTAAACGTGTTTCCACTCTGCATTTATTTATAACCTTACATAAAGATGAATCATAACAATCAAGCGCATGCACTGGTACGATGATGTCACAAGTAAAACAAATACTTTGCGACTTACAGATATGATCTATCCGTTGTGGGGTGAACCATTCTGTTCACATTATTAGTCTCGTAGTTATTATTGATTCAAACCTTACGGTATTTTGTCACGCGAGAAATTTCAACCGACTATCACTGTAACGAGCGGAAAGACGTTTCCACTTCAAAATGCAAACTTCCACTCGATGAATGCTCGATGTATAGTGTTCATGCACCGTCCAAGCTTTCCAGCAAGGTTTCGAGTGTTATTGGATGAATTCGCTTCCACATTTCCTTTATCACTCCTCAAGATTCATAAGAGGGGTCATCCAGAAAATAAAGACCGTTTAATTATACAACATGAAAAACACAATATTTATTGGAAAAACAATTCTGTTACATACCGGAAGCTTCCTTCACTCCACTACATGATCACCTCCAACATTTGTCGTATATGTTCACGAGCTTCAGAATTCCCATGTTATACTCTTCAGCCGCCATGGAGATTACTTGATAAATACCATGTAATCTCCCCCGAAAAAGCTTTCATAACTATTTTAAAGTTGAATTTGCTTCGACAAAAAACTATGTCGAAAAACAATCCTTGCATCATCCTAGCTTAAACTTTGCGAAGATTATTTGTCTCGTAATCTTGCACAACTGCTGCTTCCAGGTCAGTTGGCAGAAGCAAAAACCACTGCAGAAGGTTTTGAAACGGAAAGGAATGTGATCTTAAGCTGAGTTATCTTCTTTAGAAGATGGAGACTCTCTACAAATTGGTTAAACTTCCAACATAGCTTTCCACACAGCTATATATATATTTCAAAACAGGTATTAAGATCTTCTGCTAGAAATCCTTAAGTTGCTCAGAAACCGAAGATAACTCAGTAAACTCCATTGTTATAAGGGGATTTTCCCACAGTTTAGGAATTAAAAATAGAATACCTTTAAATGATTGCTTAGAAGTTTATTCCATCTCATTTCTCAGTTGTATCTTAAAGGTGATTATATATATATATGAAAAATGACTTCAGAATTCAGCAATACAAATTTTTAAAGCAATTTGTCAATGTTGTAACTTTCTAAAGTAAATATTTAAAGCATTGTGATATTCGTTACAAAATATTTTGTTATTTCTAAAGTTTTCTCTTTAAAATGTAGTGTGCCAATACAATATTTGTCTTCCGAGCGTTTCCTAAGAAAGCAAAATGTAACTGAAAATTGGTATGTGTATTCTATTATTTCGCATTATAATTAAATAGTATTAAAATTCATGTTTCATTGTAACAATCCTGTAGCGAGTATTTTAATAATTCGTGCACTAATTGCTTAAGAAGAGAAGAACGTATTTTAAAAGTCTTACCACAAAAAAATATTGGAGTATATTTGATTTGTGTTAAACACTGTTTCTTAATGTATATTTGATTTGTGTTAAACACTGTTTTCTTAATGTCTTAAAAGTCAAAAGCGTTATTTTTCAAACTGAAACTATAATGTTTTTAACAGTGAAGGTTTGAATTTCAGTTTGGGTCATTCAATGACCCCCGCACGTTTTAATGTTCGCTAACGACAGAGTGGCATATACAGAGAAAGTATACAGAGTGGCCAGTAAAGTCTTGAGTCTCCCTCCCCCTTTCTGTATTTCAAACACATAACTGTTGTGGTCATTAAGTGAGATCTAGGTTTAGTAAAGTGGCTGTAAACTACGCCATGATACCTCATACAGAACCTCCTAACTGAAAATTCCCGAGTTAGCATTCATATCTCGAGAATGGTGCAAAATACGGGAACAAAATCAATTGCAAGATTGTTGAGCATCATAGATTTAGCACGAAAAGAAACCTTATATATATTTATTTTTTTCAATATTTCATATAGTTTCGAGCTGAGAAAGCTAACTTTGTATTCTGGGTGGCGCTGTAAATGGTGTCATAGTGTAGCGCATAGCTACTTCAGTATATGAGTATAGTTTTATGAGTATAGCTGTCGCAGTGCTGAAGTTAAAAGGTGGGCTCTCATGACTCTAACGGGTGTCCTTTACAGGTAAATCTATCTATTTTCGTCCAAGACTTCAATCCAATATGTTTTTCTCGGTTTCCCCATCTGGGTGCTTATACTTTCTATATTTGCGATTCTTCTGCTTCTCGCCGATGGTGCTCAAAATCTATAGTTGGCACAGAAAATATTTTGTAACATCCTTTCTTGTTTTGAAGAAAATGATAAACTGAAATTCAAACTCAGCCTCTGAAAATATTATTCCATTGATGTGTTGATGCAGTTCTGATCTTCCATCTTTCGCGCAAATAAACTCAGCTCAACAAACAACTTTATTGGGAAACGCTGAGAGAAATGTTTGGGAATGAGGATAAGTGTTTTGAAAATGCAAGATACAGAATTCACTTATCCATACTTAGTTGTGATATTAGATTTTTATGAGTAAAAATAGAACATATAGTCGCAATCCAGGAAGAAATCACTAAGTCCACAAAAAAAACCTTTTTACGGACTATTGCAGCCAAATATCTATATATTAATACGTGAAGAAAAAACTTTGTACCCCTTTTTAAGAACATTGTGCGCATGGAAGAGTGTGAGATTTGGCATAGTTAAAGTTCATATGCAGAAGGAGCGCAGAAAGATATAATTTATGTATAATGTGTGTTACAAATACATTAAATTAAATTAAACATTCATTGTTTACGTTCACACACTGTAAAAAATTAGAGGAGTAAATGCGGAGTGAATGATTTGTAATTGATTTAATCCCCCCGCAGTGAAATCCACTCCAAGAGGGAGATTACTTAGATTATTTATTAAAAAAACTCTTCGGAGTGAAATACAAAATACGGATGATTTAAATCTGTCAATGTCAAACACATATTAGTTTGTGGTCAAACAGTCGCACAGAGTAGAGATTGTCTCTAAGGAATTTATATATAGTATGTATTGCTAATACAATAAATTAAATAAAAGAAAACATTCATTGTTTAAGTTCATACTGAATGTCAAACACATTAAGGTCTGTGGTCAACAGTCATTTTTTAAACGCCCGGATTTTTTGTTTCAATAAAAATATATATAAAATAATGCGAAGCACGTATTCTTTATTTCATTTTTTGTATTAAATTTTTATTTAAATTTTATATACTTTGAAAAAGATTGGCAAATCAACTGTGTAGCCTTGACGAAACCTGGCCAGTAAAGCAATAAAAAAACCCCAAGGAAACGTCAAAATATGCGTTATTGTTTTTTAAATATGACTTAGCCAAGCTTTACCTTATTTTCCCTATTGTTCGTATTTTTCAAATAATTCGAAAATTAATGCATAATGACGTATTTGTATACGTTCGCAGTTGACTTAATAGAACAAAATTCAAAAAAATTATATGAAATGATTAAAGAGGTATACTGTTCGACAAAAGAACCTCAATAACGTTAAAACTTAGAAATTTAATGAATTACGGTCGAATTTCGACTGCTGGGCGACCTCTAGTAATTTATAATTAATTATTTCATGATAGGAACCTGTTATATAAACATCAGTAAATCAACCGAAGGAGCTAGAAATCTGGAAAATAATTTTTACTATTTATCACAACGAGTCAAAATTAATTTAAGTTTAATTTGACCAAATCTCGAAACGATAGTTTTGAATTTAGTGACTGTTGTCTGGAAGACGGCGAAATATAGGATGTGTTTTTTCAAACTGATGCTACTCGGATACATATGTAGCAATATCTGTCATCCGGAATGACACTAAATGTGGTGCTAATGTCATAAATCATAAGCAAAATACATATTAAAAGCTACGTTTAAAAGTTAAATAAACACAGAGATGAATAAAAATCAAGAAATTTTGGTTATATATACATATATATATAACCCTTCTTTCATCTTGAAAATCAATTTCCTCAACGGATGCAAAGTCGAATGAGCAACAAAGACGAAATTTCATTACAATAGGGGAGAGTGTTGTAAAACTGAGTACCTTCGGTTCTAGCGCTTTGAATTTCCCTATCTAGCAGACAGATACTGAATTACACTCTGCTAGTCCAGAAAAAGGAACAGTGATATTGGTGTGTTGTAGCTGTTTAATGCACTGCACCAGTGAAGGTTTATTTGTTTTAGGACGTCAACTATCATTTGTTCGTTTGATTTTAAACTGTCCTTACTTAAAAATCATTACAATTATAAAAACTGTATTTAGACCAGCTTATTATACGTTTACTAAGGACAAGTTACGTTAAATCCTATCCAACAATAAGGATTTGCTCCAATAATTACACGTTTCTATTTCGTTTTTAATAACCTCTGCACTCGGGGAAAAACCGGGTACTCCAACTGATGTAAGACGGGACAATCAGTATTGATGGTTCCTCCGATTAAGACGATAAAAACACATCAGACGTTGATTTATATTTTAATGACGCATTTTCTATTTTAAATGAAGAAGAAAGGTTAATCCAACGTAAAAACAGTCTTAGCTGCGCCCACGAAAGCTGCAGTGGTGTGGAGGAAGCAGACAACTGCTTTACATGTGAATTTTGTAACTAATATTCTTAAATTGTCATATAAAATAAAAAAGATTGCTACTTTTCCACTGAAAATCGAGTTTTCCTCATTTCCCATAATTCCCATAACGTAAACATGTGTACTCGGTTTTACCGTACTAGTAATGGGGTAAAACCGGATAGTTTGACTTTTTTGTAAAAAAAATCATTGATAAAAAAGTAATGAAACTGTGACTTTTCTTGAAAGATATATTGTTCTCCGATAAACAATGAATATTTTAATAAAATTTGACAAGATAAACGTCGAATAGTTTTCTCCAAAAGGCCTTCGAACCTTAGTTACCCGGTTTTACCCCACTTTCTCTATAGCACTGAATTCGACTAATTCACTTTGCTGGCGAGGAAATGGACCTTTTTCAATCTCACCACCGTCCTCGTGAACCACATACTGTGTTCTGTACACAACATTCTCTACTGACGAATGTAATATGTCACTAAGAATGTCCATCATAATTCTTTATGTGTTGTCCTTTAGGGCACCAAGATAGACATCGGACTTCAAATAACATGCCACAGAAGAAATCACACTATCACTTTGGGTTATATTCTGGGAAACAACTTCACAAGTATCGGATGCTGAGGTTACGTAAAACACATGTTGAATTCATCTAATACTTAGAATATCTATCGGAGTTTTATCCATTTCTTTATAGCCCGCACAATGTTGCCAGATCATAAGAGAAAAATAAGGCCAGACCGTCTTTAAAATAAGGCCAAAAAGGCCAAATTTGAAAATTTGATTTCAGCACTCATTTCTCCTTTATTTGTTATAAAAAATGATTATCCTTCATGAAAAGGATATAATCCTCTTTTATAAAAAAATAATAATAAAATGTATTAGAAAAAATATCTGCATATGTACACACGACATTGCAAATAAAAACGTTCTGTTCTTAGTAGTATTAAAATATTTTACGCTTTTGTATGGAACATTTCGTAAAAGAATTCGGCCATGAAAAGAAACGATAAAATAGAGAAATTGGTTTTTATATGAAGCACAGCTTTCTCTCGAAGCATTCTGACAAATACAGTTTGAAGAAAGAGGACAGCTCAATGTGAGTCGTTTGAAATGTGTCATATTAAAAATTTATGAATAAATAATTAAATTATATTTTAAGAATCGTTCTAAAATTCATAATCAAACATAATGCCAGCAAAGGCCAAAAATGAATTTAAGTCCAAATGAAAATTCCCAAGGATAAGGGCTTTGAAAAAAGACCAAACTTCCAGAATTTGTCCTTAAAAAGACCAATGTGGCAACCCTCATCCCGCACTACTAGAGCTGCTGTCCATTACGCAATCATTAACTTGCATTTTGATGTCTTACCTACGTTCTGCGACACCAGCCACACGTTTTTTCGCACCGGCTCCTTTTGGAACTAAATCATTTTTTTACGAAATACATTTTCCATGTCTTTCTAAGCCCCGCTACCAAATTTGGTGGCTTTCCAGTTGATATACTGAGCTACAGATGGCTCTGTGTAGCGGCAATTTGATTTTGGATATGGTGATTTTTTTGGACTTGTGTTCTTTATTTGGTGGCCGGACAAGATTCAGACCACAGGAAGGAATAAATTTTGACTTTTTGTCATTCCTATCCACAGAAAATCTTGTTCTTTTTTGAACTAAAAAATGGCGTGTTGTTTCTGATGAGTGAGCCATTTTAGTTCATTTCCATTTCGAATAATTTCTAATTAAGTGTTCTAAGTATTAGAGAAGTTTTGGTTTTTATTTTATAGTTTTTGTTGTTTTTTAAAAAAAAAATTCTGTTGAAGCAATTACTTTTTGCTGCCACGTTTGCGCGCAAAAACGTTTATTGTTTTCATTATTTTTCATTCTTATTATTGTTTTCTTTTAATTTATTTTCCTTTTAATTTAAATTTCTATTTGTATGATTAAGATACCATCGCGTTTCAATTTATTTGCTGTAATAACCTTAGTTAGAAAGCAAAAGCTGTGGCTTTCATTTAGAGCAGCCAGATGTGAAGATTTTTTAAAATCTTTTCTAGTATTGAAAAACGCTTACGAATTTGTTCCATGTCTACTATTATGTGAAAATTGAATATTTAACTTCTATCTTTTTATTTTATATCTCCTTAAACTATGCATTTTTTTCTAGTTCTCTTTCATATTAATTTGCCCTATCTTTTAGTTTAAAGGTTTGCATAACATTACGATTCAATATTTTATAAAATTTCATATTTTGCTGTCAAATATCAAAAAATTACATTTAAGTATTTCTTTATTCTAGATGATCGTTTTTATTTTTAAGCTGAAGTCGTACAAATAAATATAATTCAGTCTAAGGAATAAATTTAAAAGTTTTAAAAGGTGATTTTGAACTTTAATTTTCTATTTAAAATTCTGAATTTATTTAATTAATTTTCACTCTTTTCTACTTCAAGAGGATAACATGCTATTCATCCTCTAAATATCTTGTTTAACTATTCATTAAAGAAATTAAAATTAAATTTAAATGTTTTAAAATGTAATTGATCTAAATATGAATCACTGCTTTGTGCAAAGTTTAGTAATTTATGAAAAAGATGAAATTATGTTTATTTTCTAGTAAAATAAGTTTTTTTCAAATATGAATGGATTTAGTTTTAATTCCATTTACTCTACAAGTAAATTGGACATAAATATGCGTAAAAATAAGCTTATAATAGAGTCTCAGTCTATAGTATATCTGAATAAAGAAAATGAGTAACAGAAGCGAATACTTTGGACATTTAAAAAATGAAAGCAGAGAGACCATCCAGACGGCGCCAAGGAGGACCTCTATTTTGTCGAGGACAGATAGTTTATTTGAGACTGAAAACAAATCTCAAACACTTAGTTCTACAAAGAACTCTAGGGAAAGCAGCTAATCAAAACTTCCCTAACAGTATTCTCGACAGCTTTACAAAGTTTGTCTTTCATTTTACTCTCGATGGATTTAGTGCGAGGGGAATGTCTATGAAAAACAAATAAAACTATTTACATAATGCAAATTTGTTATGTCCTTGAATTAATTTTTCGAATTTCGTTCGATTTAAAATCAAATAATTATTTTAGTGGCCAATTTGCTATCTCATCAACCTCCTGTATTAAATATACATTTTACATAGATAAGCATACTTCTATTCCAAACTTGCTGGTTAAAGAACACATTTAGAACTTTCATGAAATAACGAATATTTTGATTCAACACTAGGATATCTTTCCTCCACATAATTTTTTCTATGAGATTTAGTGTTTTCTTATCAATATAAAATTCAAACGGAGGAAACATAGGAAAATTAAACATTAACATACTCTTCGGCTAACTTTAAGGCCGCGGTGGCCTAGTGGTAAGACCTCGAGACCGGAGAGTCGAAAGTTCGAAACCCGATTCCACCGAATATCCGCCGTGTATGGGGCCCGTTTCACGCTAAATCATACGTACTGGTCAAACGTCTTTCCGTTGGCGTGGCGCGGAAGTTTGGAGAGGGGGTGCCGGCTCAAGTGCTGTCCTCGTCATCTGACCGCTAAAATGCCCTCAAAGCGTGACGTTAATATTAACCTAACCTAACCTTCTGCTGACTTGAATCATCTACAAAAGTGCTCTAAAGCACTAAATTTAATTACAGCTCTCTGTGGCTACAAATCAACGATGGTTTTATAATTGAGAAACTACTCATAAAGTTTTGTTTTCATTCCGATTGTATTTTTCCAACTTATAAATACTCATGGCTTCCTTTGTAATGTTTTAGTCCAATAGTTCGCCTTTTGTGGTTTTTTTAATGCTATGTGTTGGCCCAAACTGCAAATTCAACGATAAATCTCCAGATTTTCGAATATATTATTATAAAAATTTTAATATCCTCACGTTGAAAGTGACAGCTTATTTTCATGGCAGGTTATACTGACTATAAGACCCACTGTGTATTAAGATTTCAAGAGACAATTTAACGATTCAAACGATTAACTGCAAATTTAAACAGTTTTCAAAACTTCGCATGTCTATTATAATTTCTTCTATTTAAAAAAATAAGGCGTAATAAAATTAATGTCGATGCTTCTTACGGAAGGAATAAATTTTTCCTCGATACAATAAAACGTTTATATCATGAGTTTGACTATAAATCTGAAGCATAAATCAATCTTTTGATCCAATTTCACAGGTAAAGAAAATATGAAGAATGCGGCTTATACAACCTGTTGAAAACCAAACAAGCTCACTGATGGAGCCTATCATTCTAAAGAATTAATATACAGGCTAGTCATAAATCATTGGACCCATTTCAAAAATTAATTGAAAAAAAACTCTATAATGTAGAAACTTCGTTTCCTTAAATGATAGCGTAGCTCAAAAAGTTTCTTTCGGATAGATAACTAGCTGTTACGGCGCTTTAAATCTGCTTCAGCGGGAGATTCCCAACGCAAGTGTCAAAATAACTGTCGTGCAGCAGAAGGCACGTCTGCAGTTCCACGAAAAGAAATCAATTGTAACAGTTCAAAGTCGTTTTCGTTTTCGAGTATCGAAATTCCAACTACGAACTCCATTAAGCGCAAGTATAAGTAATTAAGGAGTGAGAGTCTCCCTCACTCGTTCAACAACTTTGTCTGAAACTAATGGTCTTCCAGCACCTTTCCAGTTCCCTTAAATTGCTCATTCCAACGCTTCATAGAGTTCTTGCTTGTAGACTGACGATTTCTATACTCTAAGCGAAAATGCCTTTTAGCTGTTACAATTGATTCGTTTTTTTAAAACCAGAGACGTGCCTTCCGATGCACGTTACCCATTTTGACACTTCCGTTGGGAATCTCCCGTTGCAGCAGTATATCACACTGACAGCTATCGTGCTCTGTTATCGTGAGCTCGAGCGCAATACCACTCACCAAAAAAGTTTGTAGCACGTGACCGGTCAGACAAGATGACGGCAATCATAGTCTGTAACCGCTGGCGAACTACGTCACCATCAAAGTCACACCCTATTGGTTTGAATTTTCGCTACTGACGATTATCCGTCACCATCGTGTGCACTTTCAAGCCGGTTAAATGCAGCCCACGATTTCCATCATCTTGTCTGACCGGTCATGTGGTACAAACGTTTTCGGTGAGTGGCATTGCGCGCGTGCTCACGATAAATGAACACGATAGCTGTCCATGTAATATATGCTTTAGAGCGTCATAAGGGCAACGTACCTATCTTAAAATAAAACTTTTTTAAACTAATCTTTTATTTTAAAAAAGCGAAGTTGTTACATTATAGGGATTTTTTTACTTCATTTTTAAAATGGGTCCAATAATTTATGAACACCTTCTATAATAATGGAATATAAAATTTTTAACTGCGATTCACCTATCCATTTTACCTTAGAAAAGATCAAAGCCTATCAATAAATTAAAACCAAAATAGGTCTATCTCATATTCAATGCGACGAACATAATTTCATATGTATCATACATCACATTGGACGTTTTTATCCCGCTACGTGACACAACAAACCAATATAGACTCAAGTGAAGAATTGACGGCCTCTGAAGTCTGCGAAGTCCGATATTCAGTAAGTACTAAGGAATCTGAGGTCTGAGAAGTCAGATATTCAGTAAAGTGCTAAGGAAAATTGACGTGTAAGCATTCACGATCCATAAATGAGAAATGAATTAAAGTTGTTTATTGACACCGCAGTTTCATCAGTCGTTTCAGAATTGTTGTTTACCATTTGACCTAAAATGGGCATGTACTTTAAAATTCAGAACTTTTGGTTTTTTATAAATTATAAAAATAATAGAAAGAGGCTTTACTAGAATTTAAGATTTGTCAGTTATTTCATTTGCATTGTGTCATATAAATTCATTTAAAATGCACCGGAAAATAATTTTTTTCTCAACGTGATTGAAGAAACTAACGTAAGGGGTTTTACTGGATCAAAAGGCTAATCAATTACTGTTTTATAAGTTCTGAAAACTTTTTGTTCTTTCTACAGTGATAGTTTCCAGTTTCTATACTACGTCAACCGGTTTAACCTCTGATTTTAAGCAAATGCAAGCCAACAGAGTTTAAGAATGATTTACTAGTAGGCACTCGGCAAGCGGATCCATCACCTCTGAACCTGTGCATCAACACCAAGTATAGTAATTTAAGTATCCGAAACATGGTATAAGTTTTGTTGCTTACAAACTCATCTAAAACTCTATAGTATGTTAAAATTATGAGATAATTTTTCCGTCTGTATAAAGTCTGATAGTAAATAGTATGTTATTATTCCTATATTTGGATAATTAAGCACAAAGTATAATATGATCTTTTAAAAATATTTTCGTGAATTTAATTTGCCTCAAATTCTGTAAAAAGAACTTTATCAATATTTTTTAAGCCTGCATTACCTATTTTTTATCTTTAATCCTTTTTTATTCCTAAACATTCACTGTATAAACGAAACAAAATAGAGTTATTTTATGCTACAAATGCTTATCTAGTTGCACTGAACTACCGAAATGCTATTTAATACGTCGATTTCTCTGTGAAGAGAGACAAGGGACCTTTGGTAATTGCACATCTGTAACAACACACACTTGGTAGACTTCAAGCTCATCAAACGTAGTGACGTTCGTAGAATCTCAAGAGTCTTCTCACACATTACTAGCGGCGTAGAGCAATTCGATTAACAGTGTTTCGTGCAGTAAGAAGCATTTTACTGAAAACGTTATCGAAAGTATTGAAATTTGTTTTAGAAAATTTCTCAAATATCATAGGTCAGTATAAAATATTTAGACCAAACATTAAAAATATTTTAATGTTAAGTTAATTTTGATAATTTTAAGATAAGATAATCTTGTTGTTAAGCATTATTGAGTCTAAATAATAGCAAATAAATCAGATTGAAAATTCAAACTTTAATGTTTAGTTATTTAATATCTCACATTTGAACATGAGTTTTGTTGTTTACAAGCTGATCCAAAACTCTAAAGTGAGTTAAAATTATGAGCTAATTTTATTGTATGATAATAAATAATGATATGTTCTCATTCTTGTTCTTGTATAATTAAGCTCAAAGTAAGTGAGAATAACTTCGTGCATTATAAACAAGAAAAATACACGAAAAGGAAATAATCTATCTTTCATAAAATACTTTTTCTTACGTGGAAATCACTGCAAGAGCAAGCATAATTGAAAAGCATGTATACTTAAAGTATCAACTGCTCGAAGTGTTTCTACTTAATCTTGAATTACTTCCATAATTTTCTAAAAACAATAATTATTTTGTATTTAAACACGTTCTCAGTAATGACTCACGCCTGTGATTCTCAATTTCTATCTAATTTGACGATCCTTTTTCTAATAAGATAGTAGGTGTGGATCACAGCCCTGAGTCAAGTGGTGTCAGTGGCAGACAGAGTGTAAAATTAATTCCGATCATTATTTCCAAATTATATAAGCATTTTATTTCTAATCTTGTTGAATTTCGAAACAATTATTGCAGCTATTAACTCTCTGAACCCGGCACAAGTGCGAATTCCGGTACCTCAAAAACTGAGGTAAATTTTCGTTCACGAAAACAGAATGAAATCTTTTCTTTCTTTACAGAAATTCCAGGAGGACTACACCCAAGTTTGGGGATTAATTGTACACAAAGAAAGGAAGAACCTTTTTCCCTTAAAATTCACTCAGGCGTCCGAAACCGCCCGAATCCGGTCTCTGTCGAATAGGGCGTTTTGAGGCGGATTAGGTCTCATAGAGTTAACATGATAACTTCTATTCTTAAATCTCTATTTATTTAATATGTTTTCTTCTTTTATTCTTTCTTTATAATATTCAGACTTTTATCTTAATATTTCACATTAGAATTACATTTTTCATTTTATATGCAATATAAAACATTTACGTTAACGAAAATAAGAGGAATTATGATTAAACGAATAAAATATACTTAGGAAGAAATGTTAATACGGATGTAAATCGTATCAACGTCTCTTCAGCCAAAATGAAGTATTTCTTACCAAAACTCAACTCAATCGTATCAACGTCTCTTCTGCCAAATTTCTTACCAAAACTCAACTCAGACCGCTAATACTCATAAGATGTAGCACAAAACTTTGCTACTTCTAAATAAATTTTAGAATGTCACATCTAGTATTTTATTGATGAGTAATACTGAGAAATATATTTTACAAATCATCACGTGGTGGACGTTTACTTATCCATAAATATATAAAATAAGATATTATCCATTCTAATTAATTACGAATATAACATAAGTAGTTATGTATATAATTAAATATATGTAAACTTTCAGTATATTCAATTGTACCAGGCTTACACGGCTTACTGTACAAAACTTATGATAACCGGAAAAGCCGAAGTAGGCGAACAAGAAATGCATCAAACAATCAATGCTTTCACAACAAAAATTGTAAACGCATAGATTTATATATTCAAAAAGTAACCGACATTTTGAGATTACCATTTTGATTGAAATTACCATCTTTCAAAAAAGGTCAGCCGAGTTTAAGAAATCCCTTATTGTTGCGTGTGATTTCTAAACCTTCTTGCCTTATTTATATCTTACGAATTTACATCCCTTTCCGAACTACATTACCGAATGCAAAATCGATAGTTCGAATTCCCAAAATTGAAAATATTCAATCAATAAATTACCTACTTTAAATAAGTCAAATAATCCATTTTATTACAACTATGATGAATTTTAAATCCAATACATAATTATAACTAATTTTTTAAGAAATTCTAAAGTAATGATTTTTTCAAACAAATAACTCATTTGCAATAAGAGATCTGCATAAGCAACAAATTTAAATTTCATAATCTAAATATTTTTTTTTGCTCATAATTAAGCAATTATTGAAATCTAATTACTATTGATAGCGCGAAGCGAGGTATACGTTTTAACTCAAGCATTCAGTACTTTGTCTGTCTGTAAATTTGCTTGTTAAGCGAGTACGACCAAATACGTTGTTCTATTTCCTTCAAATTTGGCAGAAATATTTCGTGAAGCAATAGAAAATGGTGCATATAATTTATTTCTTATTATATTAATTCGGTAATAAAATAAATATTTTTATTGTATATAATTATTATATTAATTAATATAATTGGTAATAAAAGAGTGAGTAGCAACGTAACGTTAAGATTATGACATCAAAGTTGTAAATAAACACAGTTCGCTTATCGCTATGTATCTTTATCCGCATTTCGCTAAATAAATGTTATCTATTTTTATAACCATTGTCTACTTTTTAGTTCAAAATTTATATTTAAATTCATTCACCAACTGAACCATTTCTTTTATACTTTATATGGCACAGTCGGTAATTTTAAGAACTTTAAAAATTCGCTTGTAACTGTTAAGCCTAAACAGAATAGTCAGACTCTTTGCGCCAACAAATGCGATCGCTCCAAGATCATTTCGCCTGTCTTATAAATCTTCTGAACTCCATAGCAAAGACAGCTATTCGCTTAGTAGGTGTATATATATATATAGAAATGAAAATTCAAAATCGAGACAATCGAAGCTTGCTTATTCCTGGTGGTGGTGGGCTTTTTCTCTTTTATTTCTCTGTGAATACTACTATATTATTTTACTCTAGGCCTTTTGTATTCGGAGTTTTTGCTTTCGATTTTTATTAAATCATCTTCATTGTATTTCTCTTTTATTCCAGAATTTTTCCATTTTTAATTTTCTTGTTCTTCTTGAAGGGATGGCGACATATTTTAACGGGTTTCGAATGTCGTTAGCAGAAAAAAGCACTTATTAATATCGTAGGCGAACTTCGTTTCCTGACGTGCGGCTCGCCATGATATTTTTCAATTTATTATAATTTTTGTCTATTTTTATCTATTCTTTTTGCTTTTGTGTCTTGCATGTTTTTGAATTCTTGTTTTTAGTTTGCTTTCATATATATAGCAGCAATTATTATATATAATATTATTACATCTATTGTAATATTATATATATATTAAAAGCAAAACATACATAATTAAAACAACAATCATAAACAACAAAATGTAGAAAGGCAATATAACAAACCCATCGAAAGAAAATACCGAGATTTTAATAAAGATAAAAATTATATAAAAAGAAATAAAAGGGGGAAACAATCCTTTTGTCTCTTCATATAAATTTGAATTTGAGGCGTGTGTTTGTGCGTGCGTGCGTGTGTGTGCCAAATTGTAATATTTATCACCAAGTTATTTTGAGTTCCATCTTCTTAATTGTAACGAAGTGAGTGAAAAAGTTAATTTAATTTGATGCCTATTTAAAAGTGATATTTTTAGATGATTTTTTTTAAATAACTAATTTATGGATTGAATTCTTATTCTGTGATTTTTTGGTGCCATCTTTTTCAAAATACTTCGATATGCTACCTAAATATAAGAGAAGTTAAAGAGCTACAGATTCTGCTGAATTCCGAACAGCGCTGATTTATTGAACGAAACCTAACAGCTGCCGATGCAAGTTGAAGCATTAAAAATTTACCAACTTCCGACACCTTCTTCAAAAATTGATCCAAATATTGCTTCAGTTCTCACTACGTTAATGGAATCCCAAGAACAGTTATTAGAACGAAAAATATATTCAACAAATTTAATACAAATTACATCAACAAACGATACGGCGAATTCTATTCAAATATTTCAGGGAAATATAATGGATAATGCGTCTGAGTGGATAAAAGAAGTTGAAAGAATTTCAACACTTGCAAACTGGACAAATAAACTCAAATTCACAAATTCTAGCTCACGTCTTGCCGGATCAGCTGTAATTTGGCAAATAACTCAGGGTTACCGTTATAATGACTGGTCTGAGTGGAAAGCTGCTATCACATCAATATTTAAAAGGCGTATTACAATCCAAGAATTTTTAGCACATCAAAGTTATCGTAAACTTAAGAGAAACGAAATCTTAGTAGATTACATTGACGCAAAAGTCGCTCTCTTGGAAAAAGCTCCTTTTACTATAACTAAATATGACAGCATTTCAATTATTACTAGCTGCGTGGCCCGGCGTTGCATGGGCTATCTCGAATAATGAGATATTCCCTGGTGGAGATAAGTGAGGTCACGTGAGGCCTCGGGATCCATATTTTTTCATATGCCGCCCTCCGTTTTCTCCAACAAACATTGTCACTTAATTTAGCAAACAAACGTAACAAAGTTAAACACGGTAATGCAAAAAAAGAAAAAAAAATGCAAGAAAACGATTTTTTCCTATGTTAATAATTCAAAACAGAGAAGCTCGCTAAAAATGAAATACCAGCTTCCGTTAAATAAATAAAAAAAATTTCAAAAACACCGGATATGATTTCTGCTCGATAGATGGCAGCACATGACTTATGTAACAGTAACTTTAGGAACTTAATCACTGTTAAACGAAAAATATAATAAACTTTCTTTAAACGAACGAATAAAAATAATTTCAAACTGCATAAACAGAATATTTAATCCATTTAAAAGAACGAACAAAATACAATATAGATTCCAAGTTTATCTGCAAGGATTAACTAAAAGTTTATCAACTTAAGAATATCCGCGTGCACTAATGACGTTCTACCAAACCAAGTATAACCTCCCCCGCGTCAATTATCTCGACGATGAAATCAAATGAATTTAAAATTTATAAATTATATAAATGAGCACAATGCTACAACTGGTATCATTGGAAAGAAAATATTTTCACTTTAAATGCTAAAAACTGTTTTCTTTCCCCATCAATTCTTTCGGAAGTTATTGGCAATAAACGACGAAATTTTAAAATTAAAAAAATGCAAGAAAACTATCTTTTCCGATGTTTATAAATAAAAACACGGAAGGTTGCTGAAAAATAAAAAAATCTATTATATGAATACACAAATCTGTTTCCGTTAAATGAATAAAAAATACAAGAACTTCGGATTTCAAAGTTGAAAATTGATGGAACCACGATGAATTTGTTCATTTTGAAGATTTTATTTAATATCTTTTTAACTAATGATAATTTTGGAATTTCAGTGGTCAAAATGGATTCCTTGGATTATTTCCCATCTTTTGGTACTCTCGGCACGTTTCTGTATTCAGTGGGTAGTGAGAAGATAGCTGGGCATAGATAGATACATTCGTTTGTTTACCTTCGGATTTTTATAGTGTAGACCGGCGACATTACTGAAGAAATGTGTCAAATTGCTTTAGCCACATACAATTCTACCGACTGTGCTATATAAGATATAAATTAAATGGTTTAGAAGGTTAATGAGTTTAAATATATATGTAGAACTAAAAGATAGTCAAAAATTATAAAAATTGGTAGTGTTTATTTAGCGAAATGGGATAGCGATACATAGTAATAAGCGAACTGTGTTTATTTATAACTCTGATGTCATAATCTCAATGTTCTTTCGCCCCTCATTCTTTTATTACTAAAATAAACTTTAAAAATAATTGGAGCCTTACATTATAATATGAACTGTTTTGTAGAATCACTGAAGAACTTTTCACGAAAAGAGAAAAACAAGATCAGATGGAAATAAACTAGAAAAACAGCCATTAACAAGATTTATATTTAACTTTTATATTTTCACAAATATTCCTGTTATTTTTACGAAAATGCATGTAAATATTATACACATCAAACGAAACCATTGATGAAAGTTTCATCCCGTTATCAGTTTTCTGTGAAATGGGATGAGCCGAAATCCCTTTTCGTCATCAATACTTTCTGGTCGTCCCCCCCAAATGCCATCGCGGCGAGATTTTCACTGTAAAATGTGAGCTCCGACTACTGTATGTCCCACAACTCTCCGCAACTGATTCCGAATCATTGTGTCCATATTAACTGCAAATTTGAGACACCTTAAGAATTGTGCCAAACATTTGTACACCAGTGTACCTCCCTCAGAGTCAAATTATGATGGCCGGTGTCACTACAAACAATGCTGTCTTCGCAATGAACAACATTTGGTAAGCTTTTAAAAATATGCGATGAAGGGAAAAACTTGGACATTTTTTTTTATTTGGGGGAGCGATGTCTACTGTTCACAGCATGCTAATTATTAAATGTATTAAATTAAACATATGTCTTAAAATATTAAAGCAAATAATATTGTAACGAGGGCAGCAATATTAAAAGAAACAAATCTTAGGAAAATGTAAGTCAAATTATGTGTGTCAGTTCTCATCCTTTAATTAGGGTTAAACTCCATAACATGTTAATACGCCAATCCTACGAATCACGTGACGTCAAAGAATACGATAAACATCTAACTACTTATTACCATAGGACTACGTTCCTCCCATTGGGGTCTAAGGAAGGAAATTGATTCACACTCCGAAACGCCACAAAACTTGGTATAGGAGGTCCTCTATATCTCGGTAACTACATATGTCAGAAACATAACTAATGTCTTATTTTAGAGATAAATGGTAACAACAGAAGTACAAAAAAACTTACTTAAACTTAAAAACTTACGAGAAACTTCGAGAAATAAATGAGTCACGCGAGTAAAGTAGTCCTAAGCCTTTAAAATCAGCGCCTGTTTGAAAAGGCAGCCTCCCGTTATTTTTTTGTCTTACGCTTTGCTGTGACGCTTTGCTGAGACGCTTTGCTGTGACGCTTTGCTGAGACGCTTTGCTGTGACGCTTTGCTGTGACGCTTAGTCCTTTTTCCTTCTTCGATACGAATAGTGGATTCCAAATTTAAAGCAGCGCAGGGGCATCATGTGAGCATGTACTCAATCCATTAAACATTACCAACATAAGAAACGTAGCTATTACCATCATTAAAGTAGCCGATCTTGAGACATTCTTTGTATCCTTAATTCTTCCAACTAGTCATCTTCCATACCGATATTGATGTCTTGTTTAAATTGGACCCTGGGATCGACAGTAATTTTTCAGACAGTGACTCAGACATTGAGGTCATTCTCTCTCCAGTAGAAAGACTCTCCCAACTAGTTTGTTTGTAATGATTTTCTCTTTTGTTCTTTCCTTAAAAATGCTGTATCATTATTTTATAGTGTTTGGTATTTAGTATGTCTCTTTGTATATTCACTTCGATTTATTATTTTATGCATTTAAATTGTTTTATATATTTTTTATTTGATGTATTATTATGATTATATTGTTACACAGATCGTTCTGTGGGTGAATGATGTAAACAGTCCAACACGCAGGATAATGGAAAATTAAGTTTTATTCTCAAATTCCAGCACCTTTGAGATCCCATATTTCGTCGCCAAAGTCGCCAAATTTGTCGCAAAGGCCAGGGGTACACGCCTGTCTGCTGCCAGTCATTCCATAATTACCCCTGTAAAATTCCCTTTCCAACCATACCACTAACAATGTTTTGAAGCGACTTTTCATGTTCGTAACAATATACTCCAACGGGAAACTTCATTATGTTTAGAAAGGAAATATTCCTAATTCGACTCCTTCATTCCTATAGAGGTTATATAAACACGTTTATGTGAGAAAGCACAGAGAACCTGGGCAAGGCCCTTTCTTCACTAAACTAATTGTATTGAACATTTCCGCTTGCATAAGCAAAAGGTGAAATTTTGCATATAGCTTGTTAACCTCCAGTCCCTTGTGATTGTTGTTATTGTGCGGTCGTTAAATATTAGACGAGTGAGTTGGCCATTACATAGGAAATGAACAATTCACCATGCAAACACTGGCGTAAATAAAACGCTGTCTTGTACACGCAATCCAGCATAAGTTGGTGTTTCATGCTGCATAAAGAACGTTATGTTGTAGGCATCCACAATGTTGGACACGAGTAATAAAGTTTTGACGCATACCCATTCAAACTGCAAATTGCAGGTTTTAATCTCTGGAGTCAGAGGTGTGTCGTAGTGTAAAGTAATGTATCTTTAATTCTGATTTCCAGCTTTCTTTGATAAATTACTCTCATTCGTAGAATGAGGAAAGCATATCGAAAAGTTGCCTTTCACTTTTTTTAGAATGAAGTAACCTTGATGGTGGAAATACGGCAATGAAATATCCAAACAGGAAACAAATTGATCGATGAAAAGCATCAAAGTCAATATTGATTCAAAATGAATAACAGAATTATGTTATCAAAATAAAGCATTATAGTCGGAGAAAAGTCACATTTGCTTAAAAAGTAAAGAAAATCGATAGAGCACAAATGAATGTTTTCGAAGCATCATAAATGATGTTCTGTACTCTTTATTATAGCTTAGACAAATCGCTAAGAAAACACATATCTTTATTTATTAGATCACCGCAGCGAAAATGGATTAGGCGATTTCGTTAACAATATAGCAGATATCTTTTCACTTAATGGATGACCAATCAGTCATAATCCATCTCCTTCCAACTTATAACGATAAACAATTATAATAAATCGTAGATATGTTAATGGTAGATTAGTTGTTGTGTTAAATCATTACCGATATACAAGCAATATTCAGTGAAATGATATCGAGCATTTTAATGATGTAGATTATTTTTTAAAATTTGAATATTTTTTTTCATTTTACAGAAATTACTTGATTAACTTTACTTATTTTGCTGTTTGTCAGCTCAAATAATTTCTTTTAGTTTCTTTGCTAATTTGAATTAAAAACAAATGCGATTATAACATCATGATAAAGAAGATTTTTTAATCAGACATTCACTTTGAAACATATGTTAAAATGTGTAATTTAAGGTATCCGACTGTGTTCGGAGACATTTTTTTGAGAAATAACTTATATATATTTCTTAATGTTATTTTTCAACTGCATATGTTTTAAAACTATGAAAATGTTGTAAAATTAGGCTTTCAAAATAATATTTTTTTAAAGTAAATGAGAAATTTGAATAAAAAATGACTAAAATATTTGCCTTACGCTAACAGCCATAGACAAAATCATATTCTAAATATACGTAAATCCTTGTAGGAGTAAATTTTTACGACAGTTATCTATGTTATGCTCTAAAATATTTCTTGTACTTCAAAATAGTTATGAGATATATCTGAACATATTTACTAACCGGGTAGTTTTTCATAAAAAATGCTTTTTGTTTATATTTAAGCACTTAAAAATAATACTTGATTTTATAATTGACCTTAGTTTTTAGAGGGAAACATCAAGCGTATTACAGAAAACAATCTCAGAAAATTTCATATCAATAATTGAATAACTGTTTGAAAAATCATTGTTACGGTGGACAGTTTTCCTCAAAAATATCATTTCTCAGAAAACACATTTAAAGTTTTCATGCAACATAAAGTAATGCTTACAGTTCGGTAATAAAACAGCTGTAACTCTATTTGCAATTCACGTAGAGTAAAAAGTGAGACAGTTTTTGAAAGTTGATTAAACAGGCTACAAAATTAAGTCACTTTTTTTCATAATTTCATCGAAAACGGCGACTTTAAACTAGTCGGATACCTTAAAACAAATTATTATTAGCTGTTCGTAACATATAACCTTAATAAAAGAAGTTTAATTTCTTCTTTTAAATGACAGGAATTTAGTTAATAATTAAAATTTGATATTTCCTATTACTGACAGATATCTCATTTAAAATAATGCTTGCAGCTGAAACTAAAGTTTCAAAAAATAATTTTGAATTCCAACGGATACATAAATTATATATATATTTTTTTGGAATTATTAAAAAAACATTTCTCCCAGTGCTCATTAAAAACTTCAATTTTGTTCAATGAATGAAATATAAGAAGCTCGATTCAAGAAATGATAGTATGATACTACATAATTTTTGCAATTTGAAAAATGACAGGGCCGTTTCTTTTTCTATAATAACTCTAAACAAATATTTCATTTGGAATGCGTTTTCCAGTATTTAAAGGAAAAATGCTTTATTAAAGATAGTTTTGAGCATGTTTTGCGTTATTTAATGTGAAAAGGAAGCTCGACATGAATTTAATGATCGTTTTCTAATGATGAAAACATTGCATATATCAGGGGGAAAAAATCTGAAATCGTTAGTTTTTGAAGAGGTTGAACTTCCTTCGGTGACAACATTCATGTAGCCGAATGAATTTGAAATATACATTTTCTTCTATGTATTAGAAATAAATGCATAATTTTTTGGTAGAATGAAGATACGCATAATTGTAATAGAAAGAAACTCATAATTATCTATTTTAGTTATTGCAAGATTCATCACAATGTTATACATTCACAAAGGTTTGAAAATTGGGGAGGATTTAATTAATTATATATTATCGCCCTTGTGAATCAACAACTTTAAGATAAATGGACGTTATTTTAGAAATAAATATTTCTAAGAGATAGATGAAACATTTCGTGGCATATACTGACTGGTTATCTGGGACTCCACACGAGATCTCACCAAAGAATATTCGTCCCATTCAGCAAATACATTGTTATAACATCAAGTTATAGGCCAAGACGGTCTCTGTCTTCTAAAAAGTTTTTACTATTTTGTCCCAAAAGCTCAGGTTATTATGGTAAACAGTGTAGAAATTAAATTAGCCCTAAAGTTTTTAAGTTTTTCAGTAACAAATGTTCAAGGTTTAGTATAATCTAGGGGAAAGATATGAAAACTTAGATATGATTCTACAATTCAGCAACAATTTTGATAAAGCTCATATTAGAGCTTTTACAGATCTAAATGGTGTGAATGTTGGTAGCCGAAATCGCAACAGTCTCCTTCATACTGATTGCTTTTTGATATCCTAGACTTCAACAAAATATGTTCAGTAACGAATATTTGCGGAAATTTGGTTTCCATATTGAAAAAGCATGGTATATTCCAGTCCATTAAACAAGTCCATGAGTCAAAGATTCATGACTAAGGAGAAGTGTAGCATCTACTATTTATCAATTCGACCTTGGAGCCCATATATAGCATCTAAGTCTGGCTTAGCTCCAATTTATGGGGGCGGGAGGTTCTGCTAGGGAGACTGGCCCACACTTGCAAATGCTTGGTACCAACCCGACAGCTGCAAGCAATTCAAGCAAGCACATATAGATTTACCAATTTTTGAGCAATGCTGGTAAAAGAGCTAAAGTCAGAACCCGTAAACTTCTTCAGATTCATGTTCCATAGCTATATCATGTCTTACCCAATAGCCCACTTCCGCGTCCCCTGGTATATACTACTATCCTCTTATTATATAGTTAATCTGCTCTGTGCTATGCAAAAACTGAACACTGAGAACTGTGTACAATGAAAAAAATATGCACAGCATGCTCAAGAGTGTGAGTTGGAAAATTTCGTGCTTTAGGAGAAATAATTCTGTTTTTCCAAGACATATTCAACGATTACTTTTTCGTCAGATTACTGCTCTGTTGGTGCGTTTTCTATATGTTTTCTAAATTTTATATGCACAACGTGCTAAAATAATATCGCGTTGTTTGACGAGTTATTGCATACTACTTCGATCTAACATTTTAGTGAATTATTCAACAAGATTTTCTTTTCTTGGAACAAGACATTTTAATACCATTAAAACTGCAGTATTAGAAATGAAACACTTTCTAA
Source organism: Araneus ventricosus (assembly GCA_013235015.1). NCBI lineage: Eukaryota > Metazoa > Arthropoda > Arachnida > Araneae > Araneidae > Araneus > Araneus ventricosus. The sequence continues at coordinate 55,186 of BGPR01005882.1, read as the reverse complement.
ATTATTTATTGAAGAGTCGGAAGAATTTTATCATCAAGATCTTTAAAGAATCATTTTACTAGAATCCGCCCAGACCGAATTTCCATTTGAAAGACATTTCAGGAATGTATGCAAGCATGGTAATGGCCGTCGTGTGCATTACCATCTGGACTGTACATGAGATTCCTGGGGATAAAAAATCCGCATATGTTCCACATTCAATACAGCTGCATTTGCTTCTCTCGATACAAATGCATAATCGATATCTTACAGAAGCAGTCTATTGTGAAAACCCACCTGCTGAATTCTTACGTCACTCTGTGTGAGTCTATGAATGAAGAATATCAAGTATGCAACGAAAAAGAAATTCTTAGCAAGCCGCAAAAGAATGAGCGAGATTTATTATCGCATTTTTGACTCACGCATATTCTTACCGTATGGTTCTTGTTGTTCTCTTTTGTGTTCTTGTAATATTAGGCTTTGAGGGTGGCTAGGTGCTATCACCTAAGTTAGCAGCTTGTGTAAATGCAGTAAACGTAGTTACAGAAGTATTCAAATATACTATTGGAAATTATTAAGCCTGCATACATTCCTCAGAGTTTTCTTTACAAGTTTTAGATTTTGATTGATGATATTTTTTCGCACTAAAAGAAAGCCAATGTCTTCTAGTTAGTTTGAAAATTGAATACATATTGAGTAAGGAAAAACACAAAATGAATTAGTTTTTCCCTCAAAAATCGTAGAAAATACAAAAAATTTCTTATTCTAGCTTAGACAAATCGTTAAGAAAACAAATGTCTTTATTTATTAGACCACAGGGAAGAAAATGGATTAATAGATTTCGTTAAGAATATAGCAGAAATCTTTTCACTTAATGGATGACCAATCATTCATAATCCAGCTCCTTCGAACTTATACCGATAAACAATTATATAATAAATCGTCGATATGCTAATGACAGATTAGTTATTGTGTTTAAATATAGCTGATATGCAAACAAAATTCACTGAAATGATATCAAAAATTTTAATAACGAAGATTTTTTTTTTTCATTTTACAGAAATTTCTTGATTTACTTTCCTTAATTCACTGCTTTTCAGTTCAAATAATGTGTTGTAGTTTCTTTGTCAATTTGTATTGAAAGCAAATGTGATTATAAAATCTTGATAAAGAATATTTTTTCATCAGACATTTATGTTGAAACAGATGTTAAAATGTGTAATTTAAAACAGATAATTACGAGTTGTTCTTAACATATACCTTTCATAAAAACTGTTTAATTAATATAATATTAATATACTGTTTAATATACTATTGAACATTATTAAGTATGCCTCAGAGTTTTCTTTACAACTTTTAGATTTTGATTGATGATATTTTTTGCACTAAAAGAAAGCCAATGTCTTCTGGTTAGTTTGAAATTTGAATACATATTTGAGTAAGGAAAAACACGAAGTGAATTAGTTTTTTCCTCAAAAATCGTAGAAAATACAAAAATGGAGAAGCAAATAAGATAAGAATTATGTATATATATTGCCCTTTTGTGTTTTGTTTTTCAAAGATATCCCACCGTCATCATTAACTAATTTGTGGCCATTTTCAAAACGAACTTAGTATTAAATTCTATTTTAATGGATTTTTTAAGAATAACAAAAGGTTTCTATTAAAAAAATCATAATTTTAATGCTTTTCATGCGTTTTTTTTCGTTCATCGGTTTAGATACAGAATCATTCCAGTTATATTTTATTAAAACTCGAAAACCTTAGTGGTTACAACTTTCAATCGAGAAGTTGTACAAATTAAATTTTTCCAATCAATATTTTTCAAAAACTTTTCCAACAATAAACAAAAATTATTAGAAAAGGATTTCATTTATAAAGAATTCTTTTATTTATGAAAGAATGATATTTAAACAACACATGAAAGCACATAAAATGAAAATATCCCAGACTAGATATATTAAACAAACGTGGGAATGAAAAATCATAAAGGTCTAATATTTCCTTTATTTCCACTTAAACATTTCGCAAAAAGATGAAGAATGATTCGTACAGAATCAAAGTAATTCGTCAAAAGAAGAAGAATATTTTTCTTTTATTCTTTTAAGAAAATCTATAATGCTACTCTTTTTCGTTAGAAATTAGTAGAATTTACATCAAAAATAAAGAGTTTAATTACTCTATTCATAAATATACATATAGACTTAAAACATTAATTTAATGGAGTTCGAATGATAGAATTTTAACTAGAATATGTTATCGATAGAACTACAATATGTCATCTGGAGAAAACAGAATTTCATGAGACAAATAAAATGAAGCTTGTATTGAAAATATACGTGATCAAAAAAACTTTCACACGTGGATGGAAATAAATTTCGGTTTGTTTAATGTATTGATATTAATCACGAATACTTAAAGGTAATTAGACAGAAAGGAAGAGCTAATTAAATTTAAAAAGGATTAATTTACCGAATAGTTAAGTTTAAAAGATGAATATATATAGCCTCGGGAATCATTACTTACTGGCTAAGCTTTGGGGTATTTCATGACCAAAACAAATATTTACCCATCTTTATTTCCTTTAAATTTTTTGCTATGTTCTGAATTATAAAATAATATGTTTTACAATATCTCAATATCAGTGAAAGAGGCTTTTGTGCCATTAAACGGAATCTTTCATTGCATTCCATTGTACGTGGCATATTTCTCCAGGATTTTTTTTAAAAATCTCCTAGTTTAAAATTATCTTAATGCAGTAAAATAGTATACTCTTGTGGTAACCAATAACACAAAAGCCAAAGCAAAAATCCAGTATCGGCTTTTTTCAAAATGACTCTCCGAATTTTTAATTCCCATTAGCTCATCAAGATTTTTGAATTGATCAAAAATTCATAGAGGATGAAGATGGGAAAATAAAATTAAAACTGTTAGTTATCAAATGCAGCTAAAATAAAGTGAATTTGATTTAAATGCGTAAAATTTTAATATGCTAGCCTTAATTATATCACAAGCTTATAATTAATTATGCATTGTCAGATGAGAGAATATATTCTTAATTTTTATAAAGATTATCTCGAAGTCTCTTATGGGTTTTCATAAAACGATTGCAGGTTTAAGGATATAAATAGCATCTTCACTGAACTTTTAATTGGTAATTCGATCTAAAATATGGTTTCACAGTTCAGATATTTTCGTAATAATTAAAAGGAGTATAGGTTTAAATTGTGTCGGAAACAGGTTAGTGAAAGAAGAAAATTTTTTGTTAAAAGAAAATGTAATATGATATTTTAATGAATATGATGTAAAAATAAATTTGAAGTACTCAATAAATATGTTCGAAACCGAATACGATATGTTACATCAGAATAACACTCGTTCTACAAAATGTTTTTGAAACATTTTTAATGAACTGACAAAAACCATATTAGTTTGAAGTTAAAACAACACATTATTTCTCAGATCATCTATTCAGATAGTAATTTTTTATGATTTATGGCGGAAAAATAATCTGAGTAATCTTCTCAAATTTTAAATTCACATTCAGATGTAGTTGAATGATAGGTAATAAATTCTCCTAAATTATGCTGTAAAAATAAATTTCACAGCATATGAGAGTACATCAGCAGTTTCATAAATAAGTATAAATTTCCTTGAGAGATTCTGAAAGTCTTTAAATTCTCTACACATAGCATTCATAATTTATGGACGTACATTTGTTAGTTTGATAGGCAACAAGAAACTGGTACAGGCATGCGTATGCAAATAAAGAGATATGGAACCAATCAGAGTACGGCGCTGCGGTCGGCAACGCCTATATAAGACAACAAGTGTCTGGCACAGTATTAGATCGGTTACTGCTGCTGCAATTGCAGGTTATTAAGATTTAAGTGAGTTTGAACGTGGTGTTATAGTCGGCGCACGAGAGATGGGACATAGCATCTCCGAGGTAGCGATGAAATTTGGATTTTCACGTACGACCATTTCTCGAGTGTACCGTGAATATCGGGAATCCGGTAGAACATCAAATCTACAACATCGCTGCGGCCAGAAAAAGAGCATGCAAGAACGGGACCGACGACGACTGACGAGAATCATTAAACGTGACAGACGTGCAACACTTCCTCAAATTGCTGCAGAATTCAATGCTGGGCCATCAACAAGTGTCAGCGTGCGAACCATTCAACGGAACATCATCGATATGGGCTTTCGGAGCCGAAGGCCCACTCGTGTATCCTTGATAACTCTACGATATTAGGCAAGTGTACCAGTTTTTTTGTCTCTTCAGTGTATGTACACCCCGGGCAAATCCTAATTCATAGTGGACAGCAGATTGGAATGTGACAGCACGTACCTCCAATATATATCGTGATTGCCACCAGAAACGAGGTAAAAGTCGTAAAAGAATATTGAATGTGTTGGTGGAACCTTGAGAGTAACATACATAGTTCGTTTTTAACATTGACAACCATCAGAGAATGGCAGACTTCATTCTGTAGAATCGCATAATGTTTCATCAGAAACACGATGACGCAATTCCGTAGGTTGAGGATGTAACAATATCTACAATAAATTCATTCATATACTAATGTCTTTTACTTGGGACAAACAATTTCTTTATATGCAAAGTCGGTAAAAAGACGAAAGGTACTATGCATGAGTGTTCGTCGGGAGGAGAGAGGCTCATAGATGTCGCAAATCACTTATAAAACTCAAACCAGTTCCTTTCATATAATACACGACTATTTATGAGGGTCATCTAGAAAATAAGGACCGTTTAGTTATACCAAATAAAAACACATTATTTATTGAAAAAATCAATTCTGTTACATACCGGAAATTTCCTTCACTTATCTGCATATAATCACCTCCCGCATTTAAACATTTATCGTATCTGTTCACGAGCTTCAGAATTCCCATGGTATACTCTTCTACCGCCAATTAATTAAGCCAGTTGTTCAGTGCATTCTAACAAAGGACCGCTCTCGCATTTCCGCCGAGCAGTCTCTATAGTACGGACCTTGCTCCTAGCGATTTCCATCTTTTCCTTAAGCTGAAAGCGTTTCTGGCGGTAAATGTTTTGGAAGTGATGAAGAGAGTTAGAGATGGCAGTGACCATCTCGCGTAAGGAATTGGCGTCAGAAAAGTATGACATGGGAATTCTGAAGATCTTGGACAGATACGACAAATGTTTAAATATAGGAGGTGGTTATGTAGAGAAGTGAAGGAAGCTTCCGATATGTAACAGAATTGTTTTCTCCAATAAACATTGCATTTTTAATTTTATATAACTAAACGGTCTTTTTTTTCTGGATGACCCTCATATATCCCAGAGCAGTTTGCGACGGGAACTGCATCTTATGGAATTATTCAGGAGTAACACCAACCCAAACACTAAAGAGCCTCTAATGGCCTTGCTTTAAAAGTTTGATTTCGTCAAACTTCTTTCTATGTTAAATAGCTTGAGTTTGACATTTGCTATGGACACTGATTTGTAGATTATTGTCAACGTGTAACACGATTAATTAAAATAAGCGTCTGCTAGTATTCCAAGATGTAGAGTCACTAGGATTCCTGGAGAGGCATTTCATTCCGTCTAGAGATTACTGCAACTCGACAGGGGTGATGTTTAGGGTGTGTATTTCTGTTATTGACATTGAACTACTCATGCAAGCAAACACTTTGATACTGACTGTGACTTGTATCCCCATCCTGCATGTCGTCCTTTATGTGAACTCCATGCAAAAATAGAAGTTTAACAATACGACATTTGTATCATGCATTGTGGCAGATGCATTGAGGAGTGCTTCACAGAACATTAAGTTATTATTCTACACTTCATCTAGCTGGTCTATTTGCCTATCCTTAGCATCATCGAGAAAATTTGAGATGATTTAGATTTTGCTGTCAAGAGGAGTGTTAGCACTTTGATGGACGAATAAAGAAATTTTACTTCAGGTTTCCCGGCCGTTAATCACCTGCATACCCATTAAGTTTGAAGCTTCGATCAGAGCGCATGGCGATGTAAACAAATATTAGATTCAATAAAATTTGACTTCGTCCAAAATGTTTATGATGATGGATGAATCAGCTGTATCTAAAACTTAATAATTAAATTGTTGTAATGGCATCAGGTTCGGGGGCATAGGGCGGCGTTCTGTATCTTAAACTTATATACAGAATTCTATGTATTCTGTCAACCGAGGCGAATGTATTTAAGCAAAAACTCAGGAAACAATTAATTGATCTATTTTTATTTGATTCTTTGAATATTCAATTTAAAACAGCATGATTTCTCCACTATGAAAAAAAATTCTTATTTCTTTGAATCATGCGAAATGTGTTTGGCTCATATGTTAATTGATCTCTTCCGCTGAACTATGATTTCTGTTACTTAATTTATGAGATTCGGCTTAACATGTATGATGCAGTGCGAAATTTCTCAATAATATTTAAATCATTGATTTTTATAATGCCCTTTTAGCAGATAATATCCTATTTACCAATAACTCTCTTTTCAAATATTATAAAACGAAAAGAAATTGTGTCTTAAATCTTGTAATGCAAGAGTTCTTAAAATTATTTTCCCTAATAAAACTATCGTGTTTACAGGTTTTCATTATTTAGAGTCATCATTATAAAATGTTTCATACTACTGTGGCATTTCTTGGAGCTTTTAATCCCATCTTCTAAATTGCTGTTTGGGAATTGTAAAGAAAGATATTAAAATACAGGGAATTGGGTTGGAAAATATTTTCATTTTTCTGAACGTTTCATACCGTAAATGACTAAGCACTTAATTTTTAGCATGAAAAAGCTCAGTTTTTAAAATCAGGATGCATTTCGGATTTGTTTACCTTCAACTAACGTAGAAAACACGTCTTTCAATTTCTTTAGCCCCTCATTCCCCTAGAATCTCTTAATAAACATATAGTTACGAAAAGGCTTATAAAAGAATTTTCATTTCTGCTAAATGCTTATTACTCAGAAGTCAAATAGCTAAAATAGAGGCAGCTTTTGCTAAACTCATCTACAAAAATTCAAATACTAGATTTCCTCTGTATAAAACATATTAAAACAACGCGTCTTCAAACGATATGAATAACAATTTGTATTTAGGCACTATTATAGAAATATCTGCTAAATAAATCTTATATTTATTTTTAAATATGATTTCCTCAGTCTTTGTTTCTATTTCTTAGCTAGAATTTATAATTTTCTATTGAGAGACATAAAAATTTTATTTCGCGAATCAGAGATGTGTTCCCATATGAATTATCAAAATGAAAAAAATGTAATTCCTGTCTGCTTAGGCTTTGATTAGGTCAAATGATAATGCTAAGTCATTACTGAAACGGCAATAATTTCACGACGCCTCCTACATTATTTTTTAATTAGATGACACATTTATTAAATATTTTCATTATCAAAAGAAATCTTATACATCAAAAGGTAAATTAATCAATGTATATCTGAAGAACGTCACGCAATCTGATGATTTCTAAAATACTTTTTTCCTTCTGCAAGTTGCGACAACTTTTAAAGAAAACTTCAAAAGTTTTCTTTATTTACCATATCCCAACTTACTTTTCCCTTCTTAATCTTCTGTACAAACTTTCGGAATTGTATCACTTTTTCATTTAGTATCCACTGCTTACATCCCATACAAACAAAAGCGCTGTAAGCAGTAAGTTGCCAAAGGCAGACGATTCATCAGGGTGGAAGAAGGCAACTCTGCCACTCCGCTGATATGAAGTGTTATGGCTTCCTTTGTAGGAAATCTCCCGCGACTTTTATACCTTTCACGGCAATCGAGCACTAATCCAATCAAGGTAACAAAGCAAACAATGAACTTTTGGAACGGCCCTAGAATAACAAAAATATTTCAGCCAACCTGCCTCTATTATTTTCATTTTATCCGCTTGCATTGACGCGGGCAACTGCATTTGGCAGTACGTACGAATGTTTATAATTAATTTTCTGCGTTTTGAAAGGAATTTGTTATGCGTTTGAGAACATTTCATCGTTTGGAAAAATATATGCAGTGTCTAATTTAATGAAAGGGAATTTGGCTTTCTTTATTCTTGTAAAGTAAAATATAAAACAAATTATCTTATATTTTGATATTATTTTATAACCTTGTCAACTTTAAACTATAATATTCGTTTTGAATAATGACATGAACATCACGATCTGAAGTTGTGTACACATAATATAGAAAAGAACTTTGTAATGCCTTTCTCTGTTCTGCATTTCGAAAATATTTTGAAGGCATTATTATCCCACCTTCTTTAGATGGTTTATATTATATTGAAGCGTTCTTATGGTTTGGATATCCCATAAGCAAAGCTCACACAACAAGCAATACAATAAGCAACGTGTAATACGTGCGTCGGCAATAGCAATACTTCTATACTCCCCTGTCAACTTTGGTTGCCCTATTTGCTATTTATCTTGTCCTAAATTAGATTATTACTGATTTTCCAAATAATCAAGGACTGTATTTCGAAATTTTTTTAAATATACAAAACTAAACTCATTTGGAAATATAGAAACGAAACTCATCATATATTGCGTATTTAGCATAACAATTAAATACTATGGTCTCTTCCTCCTGCTCACTAGCGCTCAGTGCACTGCAGATGAGTTCAATCTCATATGCTGACACACGGAGAAGACTAAACGGTAATGTAATAAAAGTGAAAAGCATAAATAGTTTGTGCTATATAGAAATCCTAATTTTCTTTTCTAACTTTTGCTCGTAAATACTATGAAGCATCCATATGAATAAAAGTAAAAGGCAAAAATTATGTTATTATAGAAATAAAACACGATGGTGAATCCTTATTTGGGATGAAATAAAAGATGACGGTAGGCTGCCTTTTTGAAACAGCCGCTGATGTTAAAGGCGTAGGACTACTTGACTCGCGTGACACTTTTCCAATTTTCAAGGTTTTTTTTGTAACTTCTGCTGTTGCCTTTTATCTCAAAAATAAGACATTAGTTACGTTTCCGAGATATAAAGTAACGCGTCACCATTCATGCGTAATTTTGCCCAACTTTACGACTCAGTAGTCGCTGAAATGCAATTCTCATTTTGAATTTGTTTGTAACTTTTGTTATTACCCTTTATCTCTAAAATAAGACATTGGTTATTTTTTCAACATATGTAGTGACCGAGATATAGAGGAACGCGTCACCAATTCGTGCGTATTTTTGCCCAAATTTGCGACTCAGTAGTCGCTGAGCTACAATTCCGATTTTCTTGTAACTTTTGTTATTTCCCTTTATCTCTAAAATAAGACATTAGTTATGTTTATAACATATGTAGTTACCGCGATATAGAGGATCTCCCATACAGCGTTTTTTGTGGCGTTTTGGCGCATGAATCAAATTCCTTCCTGAGACCCCAATGGAGGGACGTAGTCCTACGTTAAAAAATAGATGCACCCGGTTATTCCGTTCTCCTCTGGTTCGCTTAGTTCGATCCCAGACACCGAGTCTAGAGATTCGAAGTTCGATCCTCTGTTGGATGACTTTCGCTCTGAAGGAAGAGGAAGCTTGAGAGTTCTGTATATCTGGTGCTTTAAAATCTAAACTTCTCAGTAGATCTTCATTTCATCCCAAATACTATGACAGATAAGGGAGGTTTTTGTGAAAGATTCGTAGTAATGTACAAAATATTTAATTTCTTATTTATTTTTGAATAATAAATCCTTCAAGGCCCACTTTGAATGGGTGTTGGTGTTTATCTGCAAGGAACACGCCTTTCGCTTTCAGCCAGAGAATTTTACATTATTTTTTTTTTATTTTCAATCTTTTTAATATAAAGCTTTATGTCCAGAGTAATTTTAGGATAATTTTTTATTATAAATGCTATTTGGAGTTTTCGAGTCTTTATTACTTCTTGATTTTAAAAATACGTTCTTAATACTTTATTTCTTTTAAACGGCGTGTCGAATTTTTCATAAAAAAATTTGCCATAATTATTTTCCAGTATATTATTAGCTAGTTATTTATTGATTTTAATATTAAAAAAGTATCTTGGAATAAACATGGTACCAAATGTTCAAAGGGAACATATTGAACATATTTTGTAAACTAAATTATCATATAAAGAAGCAAAATTGTAAAAAATTAAGCTCTGAATTGTAAAGTCAGCAAGTGAATTACAACTGCATCACTTCATTGTTAAAAATGAGATATAACTGTCCAAAATTTATTTCTGTGTTAAAATATTCATTATATTTTATTCAATAACATAAAATTTTCCGCTATTTAATTTCTAAGAACTATATTCAAATTATGACTACCGCAAAGCATATTCTATTCTTTGGAATTCTTTTTGTACGATAAGCACTTTCCCGTGAAAAAAGATGTCCCATTAATCCTTATTGTTTTCTGGTGCGGTACGATTTAAAACTGCTTGAGTACTCTGCAAATGTGGATAATGTAGCCGAGTTAATGGACCGTACAATACTGAACATCAGACAGTTCGATGGAAACTTGATGCATTCTGATGTCGGCAGTTCATTTTCGGAATAAACGTGGAACAAAATGTGCAAAGGGAACATACTAAGCATATTTTGCAAACTAAATTATGAAATAAAAAAGCAAAATTGTAAGAAAATAAGCTTTGAATTATACAGTAAAAAGTTTGTGAGTATTTTGTGTATTATAATAATTTATATAAATTTAATTTTTACATTATTAGATTTGATAGTATTTTCATCCCGAACAATGCTTAGTATATCAGAAAAAAATTAGGCATAGAAGGAATAAAAGTGCTTTCTAGTCAAAATCATCACAATAAAAAACCGTGAAAGGTAAATGCATTTTTATTATTTTGTATCTAATGCGAAAGAAAATTCCATCCTGAATTGTACAGAGAATTCTTTTCCCGCAGAAATCAATCAAAACATTGGATAAGGACGGATAAAATTAAAATTAGATAATAAATTATTTATTATTTGAATTTATCAAACTTTTAAGGATATTATTTAATTATTAAATTGATTTAAAATATCTTGAATATTTTGAATTCATTTATCTTTTTGAATTTCTTGCGCATTCTTCATATCTACGCGCTTACTCTTAAAAGGAAGTTTCATTATCCTACTTTACAATAGTGGTTATAATATTGTATTCAATAAAATTATGTTTTCTGCACTTAAAAATTTCATAGATGCAGAAAAATAGAACACAAGATATAAGAGTAATTTTATTTCTCTACTTATTAGATGTACTTCAAGAAAGTGGATTGAACTGATTTGGAAGAGAAAACTAATATCCCGACGGACGGACGGCTTCCAATAGAGTGACTACCACTTACTGTGCAGAGAAACTAGAGAGAAATTCAATAAGTAAGTTTCGATTTTACTTTAATTTGCATGCCTGCGCAAAAAATGAACTGTACTTTGAAAACTAATAAAATATCGATGATTGAATTTCAACTAATAATGGAAAGGAATTTAAAACTAATTTTATTTCTACATTTCCTACAGTATGATTGATTTCGATGGATTTCTTTTCTAAATAGTTTGAAATATAAGCGGTGTCCCTAAAAGTCGTTTACAAATCTTAAGTGACACCGCTTCTATTTCAAACTATTAAAGTTCTTACTAAGGGAACTCGGGCGTACAAAGTAAGTCATTTTTGCGACAGAACATTGAGTCGGAAATGCAAAGTGAAGCCGTCGCTAGGCCCTTTTCGTCACAGAATTAAGCAAAAGAAATGGATACATCAGCTGAAATGTACAACTAAGATTTAATTGAATACAATTTTGCAATAGAGCAACAACTCAGTTGCTGCCATAACAACATACGAAGCAGGTCGAAGCTTTCTCAACACAGATCTGGCTTGCACAGAACCAACTGAACGAAAGGAAGCTTTTTAATGTATTTTTCTTTTCCTTCACTCTCGCACAACTTGCAATCGCATTAGCTGTTTATGAGTTCCGGTTCGTGTTGCAACGATGGATTCAAGAAAATGATACTATTCTAAAAATTTCAAATTTTTGGAGTATTTCAGTAAGAAAATGAATTTCATATGTTTTAGCTTAAAAATAAATTTTCTGTATGTGAGTTACTTGATATTTATTTTGAAAGAGTGTTATCGAGTGAACTGGACAATGAGGAAAGTGTATACGTGGAGCTCTGAATATTATTATATTTTTTTCGTCAGAGGAATCGTCACATCAACATTCACTTTAATTTTTGTTAGTAAAACTAATAGAAAATGTGTGTGTCATATGCTGGTTATTTACTTCGTTTGAAAAGCTGGAAATTTCACATCTGGATTGGAAATTAAAAAATGTGGCCTCTTAGAGATAAAGTAGCTTTTAATATTGTATTCTCTTGACAAACATTTTTTTGAAGCCCTCCTCGTTTCTGAGCTCAAGAGACGCCACTGCTTTGAATACTTATTTTAAATAAATAAAAGGTTTGTTGTTGATACTGAGCGCTACTTCTCATTGTAGCATCTGTCACGCTGCTTACTATTACTAATATAATAGGCCAGATCCTCCGGTAACGCTCTGACGTCACCAACACTAAAACTCGCGCCATAGCACTGCGAGACGTTAAACAGCATTATTTCATTGTTAGAGAACCTAAATTTCAGTAATTTTAAATTTAAAAGAGTAATTGTCGCTCTAATTTCAAATTTAATAGCTCTAAAACAAGTGAAATAAAATTTTCTATCAATTGATATAAAATTTATCTCGCTATGATCAACAGTTCCCGAGAAATTTTAAATTATATGAATCCTATATTTCAAATAATTTCCGTCTTTTAATAGAAAGTAGTAAATTACGTCAGTGGTATATCATCCGCGTGATATAGTTTGGATGCCAAATTGTATCTGAATGCAATCGTGACGATGTTGTTTTCCTGCCAAGAATTAAATTAGCTGCCAGTGACGTGAATCTACTTTTCGTTCTCAACCGCCGCCAGTTCCCGTTAATTCCATCTTACACGATGTCTATCAACAAATCGCAGGGGCAAACTTTCGATCATGTTGGAATTTACCTCGATGAGCCTGTCTTTTCACATGGACAACTCTATGTTGCCCTTTCAAGGTCTAGGATTCCCAATCACGTTAAAATATACACAAATACATCTGAAGTACAAAGAAAATTATTAAACAACGAAAAATACTTCACACGGTATGTTGTTTACCAAGAGGGTTTTTGAATAAAGAAATATTTAAATAATATATAAATAAAAAAACATTTCCCGTCATAAAACATATGTTTATTTTATTTGTTTTTAATCAATGTTAAACATTTCTCTCGCATATACTATATCTATTTAAACACGTCAAATTTGAAGAGAAATCTCTCGAATGAAGAGGCAATTGTGAAATATATAGTCGTGTGTCAAAGACTTTATGTGAACCATCAATTCTATCTTCCAAACGGCCGAAATGACCTTTTCTTTTTCAACGTTTAGTTTCAAAGGAGCTAATTCTTATATATTAGCCTATTTTCCTTAATTTCCGAGGCTTATGTATTCTTCAGGTTATAAAAACCTGGACATATGGGAAACTATAAAACTACAGAAGTATGTTTACTATAAAAGCTAATTGCCCCAGAATAATGGACCGTTTGGATCTGTTCTAATCTCATCTAATCATTCTCTGAATAGTTTCACTTCTCTGTCCTATTATAGAACAGATGCCTGATGGTTAAACGTAATGATAGATAACCCAACGAGCTTCTAAGAGAGACTGCAAATATTACCTTCCAATAACTTAAAAATGGAGAAAATATCTTTCATTTTTTCAACGACAATTGTTTTTATATAGTTCCCGTAAATTTCTCTATAAATCAGAAGGGTAATTTGCGGTTTCACCTTGCCATTGTCTAAAGGTAAATTCATTGTTTTCCTACGCTTAACATGCTTTCTCTGGCATCGAATGAAAACTGATTTCGAAAATGATTGTAAAAATTAAAAGTTAGAAGAGGAAAGATTGAAGGGAAACGAATGGGGGCATAAAACGATTTCTGCTTTTTATGAAATATTAATGCATTGTCTGGGTAATAAACTCTGTTTAATGCCTTATAGTCTGATTCCAACAGACTGTTTATAACTGAAGTATGACTTTTCTAAATATTATGATGAAAATATTATAGTTTTACAAATTTTAAGCGCGGGAATAGCGAGTGATTTAACAGAAAACACCGCCTCATCCCCCCGTACCTGTAACCGTGGCTACTGAATTGTTGGATGGGTATGACAACATCACCTTTATTAAGGATCGAGAAAAAGCTACAGAACGGCTAATTTAAAAAAATGCCAAAAGCATGCGATGTTGCCATGTGGTCACCCTCCTAAGTACTGCCCATGCACGATGTTGCTTATCTGCGCTGATCAGATTAAAACTTGTGGCTGGCCGTGGGCTGTGAGTTAACTCTTTAATCCCGAGGCGACTTTTTTCTTCTAGCCCCTCTAAAACCGCGACTTTTGGGGAAGAAACGACATGAATTGGACTCTCCCAACCTGAGTGGTCAATTTACTCTACGTCCCCAACCCCTGCTATAATCTTCCCTTAAGGCGCACGGAAATGGGCTGTGGTTGGCAAGGGTAATTGGACCTACCCAACCGCGCTTATCTCCTTAGCGATCTCAGAACCTCACCTACCTTCAGAAGAAGTCAACCGCCTCAGACCGGCCTTCGTCGTTGCTAAGGGGAAATTTTTAGACCGCCTCGCTAGGTGTGAGAGGGTTAACATAGGAAACGTTCATAATAATACTACTGAAAGGCATTGAAGTTTCTTTTTTCCTTAAAAAAAGATTGGAGTCACAATTAATATTGTAATTGCAACTGATATTCTTTCAGAAATACCACCATTCAGACAATATCTTGTTGCAAAACTCACCAACAAATGGTAGTTTTATAGTCATTAATTATTTTATCAGGATCTTTTAATGAGAGCAACAGTATACTACGATATAAACTTCATATAGCATTTGTGTACACATGGAATAAATAGTTAAAAATATAATCTTTCAACTGTAGCTTGTATTAAAAAATATATAAATGTTTAGAATTGATACCTTAGAAAATATTCATGAAACTCTGAGACTGTTCTCAGGAAAACGGTAGGCAGATGTGTTTAATGTGATGGACAAATGCAATTGACATGATATCCAGTTATATTTGCAGAATCATTTGATGCCGAAACATATTTGCAATATTGAATGACTCTTGGATATGCAAGTGGTCATAAATTATTGGACCCATTTCAAAAATTAAAAAATAACATTATAATGTAGCAACTTCATTTTTTTACATGAGAGAGTAGCTCAAAAAGTTTTTTTTTCAGATAAGTAACTTTAATGTAACCCTTCAGGTAGGTACGTGCTAAATCTCCGTAATCCAAAGCAAGTGTCAAAATGGCTACCGTGCAGCAGAAGGCACGTCTGGAACGCATCTGGTTCCACAAACGCAAATAAATTGTAACAGTTCTAAGAATTATTTTTTTAGAATATCGAAATTGTCGGTCTCCAAGTAAGAACTCCATTAATCGTTGTTATGAGCAATTAAGGAGTGAAAGTCCTTAATTGCTCATACCAACCCTTAATGGAGTTCTTACTTGAGGGAGACTTTAACTTCTTAATTGCTCATACGAACTTTTAATGGAGTTCTTACTTGAGGGAGACTTTCACTCCTTTATTGCTCATACCAACTTTTAATGGAGTTCTTACTTGAGGGAGACTTTCACTCCTCAATTGCTCA